>JANHMN010001242.1:0-12087 GCA_030674055.1 Rhabdomys pumilio
AAGATCTGTGTGTATGTGTGTACCCGTGCCTGTGTGTGTGTGTGTGTGTATGTGTGTGTGTATGTGTGTGTATGAGTGTGTGTTTCATAAGCAAGCATAATAAGAAAAGGTTAAAAATAAACTAAGGTGAACTTTGTTGGTACAGAAACACCTCATAACTATGTCAGACTTTAAAGCCCTATAGTAGGACCTTTAAAAAAAGTGTCCTTTAAATGCAAAAAAAAAATTCATAACTCAAAGGCCATATAAAAGTATTCTCCTTAAAAAAAGTCTAGATATATGATTACCAGCATACTTTCCACCTATGATAATCTCTAGTTACAGGTATTAACCTGTTTTAGGTAGGCCTATTTCCTACCAACTGTGCCCAAGAACATATTGGCACAGAAATATTCAAATGTCTATATCAATATTATTATTTCTTGTTCAGGAAAGTATAGTAAATGTCTAAATGGTTCTATATGCAACTATATCTTTTGAGGGCCCTTAATTACCAAGTATGTATATGCTATTGTACTTATATACATATGCATACACATTAGCACATTTGCATGTATATTAAGTCCAATTAGTGTTGCTAATATGTACATGTGTCCAGGACTGACCACGTAGGATTAATATCTATATGGTAAATTGTCCCTGGAGAAATCTACTTCTCTCTATCTTAGCAGTCATTGACTACCTGTAGGTCTTCATGGAGATTAGGATCTTGTGGAATTTTCTCCACCTACACTGGCACATCAACTTCTATGATTCTGCTTGTCTTTTTCAGGAAACCATATTGTTGAGAGTTTATGGATACCTTTTCCATGCCGTATATAAGAGACATTTATCTAACAGGAGATATCCTGGTCCTTATGATGTTGCAATCATTTTGCAGTAGTCTAGTGGCAAAGAATCACATCTTTTTCCCTCTTGATCCTTGGAACTTAGTCACCATAGTTGCTCATATGTTTGTAGGTACAATATTACGGGTGTTCATTAAATACAAAATTGGATAGAATATCAATGTCATATTTCTTTTAAGGCTTAGCAAATTTGAAACAACTTCTTGATGAGCTTATGGATAATCTCAAGTGGGCAAAAGACACTCTAAGGCAGTAGGTCTTTCCAAAGTAGCCAAGCGACAATACAACTCTGGAAAATATAAGTGACAGTGTTACCTTCCTTCTAACCAAATGCCCCAGCCATATCAATAGATAACATATTAGATAATACCAAAATCAATTTATCTCACAGTGGCCATAAAATGCTTTCTTTCTTCTCATTATGAGCTCAAGCAATAAACCTTGTACAGAGAGCCCTAGTTGGTCTATTAAAGAAGAAGAATTTATCTGGAGTCCTGGAATTTCGAGGGGGCAGGGCACTTGTTTTCTTTCTAAAAACAAAACTGGAAAATAACTATTAGATTACAAATTCTGTCCCTTAGCTAACTTGTCCATTACAGACCACCTAAAACTGTATTATTGCTTAAGAAGAGTTTAGCTTAAACAATCCTCAGCATTCTCCAGTCTTGGGAAAATAACTTTGTTTGGCATATCACCAAGTTTCTAGAATGATCACTAAAGCAGAAAATGAAGTCTGGATCACAACATGGAGTCACTGTTGTCAACTTGTGCAGCCTGCTAAATAGACTTACATTTTCTGGAAGGCCTGTAAAATATTTTGCAAATGTTTTGAGCCTCGAGTGATTTAATTCTTTGACTCTTTCACATTGTTCTTCACAGAGTCAAACTGAACTCTTTAAAAACAGTGGGGCATCTTTAGTTAATTTCTTTTCTTGTCTTAGATAAGGACTTAGTAATGCATAGTTGCCTAGTAGAATTCTCAGGGAGTGAGTTGTCCTCTTGTTTTAAGTGTTTTGACTTCAAATACACTATGAGGAATTCAGAAGATGGGAGCTCTGTAGTGTTTCTATGATACTTTGCTTTGCAGTCAGCTGGTTATACTTGAGAATATATTTTGACTGCCAAGAAATATTCTTCCATAAACAATGTTCAAAAGCTGTTTAATAATTAAAACACTAAATATTAAATAAATAGATGAATATGTATGAAAGATATAAATATATAAACATAACTTAATAATTAATTCCTAGTATTTTTCTGTTGGCTTCTCCCCAGTGCAACTCAATCAGAAGGAATGGATATATCTGAGTCAAAACTCATATATCAAAATAAAGGACTCTTTTCATGCACAAACTAAAAATTACCCTAAATCTGTCTATACTTCTTTCCACTATCTCTAGTCCCACTGGAGTTGTCAACTCTGTGACAAAAGATGACATGGTAACTTCTGTTATATGATGGAATATCACTCTAATTTTTTCAGCTAATATTATATAAGGAACAAAAGGCCAAGTTCCTCTAATAGCAAAGCCACTTCTCTCAAACATTCTGTATCATTGTCCCATGGAATGCATTTTCTATAATTTTCAAGGTGTAGAAGGTAGAATCAAGATAAATTAGAACATATAATAACTGTGATATTTCATGAGACAGAAACAGAAACATGTAAGTTGCCAGTTGGGGATCTGTGTTCCAGAACCCTTTCAATGAGCCATAGCAAACCAAACTGACAGTGGGGTTTTACATAAGACTTGGCTGCATGTGTTCATTGATATAAACATGGTCATGCTATGTATTTCTTTTATTTTAAAAGAATCTGATACATTAGCATCCAAATAGCCATGAAACAAAGTATGGAAAATTTCCAAGTGATGAAGAAATCATAATACTGGAATAATTATATACAATTCAAAAACAAATGTGTGCAGTGAAAATTATGATATGATGGGGCATTACCAAACGAAAACATGCTTTCTGAGATTGCTTGCTGAAAGCTGGCAAGGAAAGATAAGAAAAAAGTTATTATGATTTTACATTCTGTGACAGAAAAGATACTTTTCAAGAATAACCAAAGATAGATCATCTTTCACCAGTGCTGCAAGGATCTAACTCTTTAACCAGTGGTTAAGAGAATCTGGTTCATGGCACTGAAGTTTCCTTTCTATAAAACTGCTATATGGAAAAAAAAAATGGGTCATCCAAATGTGAATATTGTGTTTCTTTTCCTGAACAATGATGTGGAGTTCTATTAACCATCACAGCAAACATGATGACTGTTGTATCCCTTTCAAACATAAATGTAGTATTCAAATATTCAGACCCAGGTGATTTCTATTTCAAATGTCTGTGGAAATTAGGTCACAGTCATTGTTGAATTGTGAGGATATATACATATATACACAAACACATAAATTCCCCTCAAGAGAGAAGTGATTCAGAAGTGAAGGGCATCCAGGCTTACACTGTATCATTTACTTTCTGAACACTGTATGTAGTAGCTATGATCTTTGGAGAGAATCAAACCTGTTCTCTGATAATAATTGCAATGGACCAGACATACTGAAGTAAGAACTTTTTGGAGGCTTTCTATTCTAATCACTAACAAAATGGAAGTGTGGGTTGAACCACATAGCTATGAAATCCACCCACAGCTGACTGGAGAATCATAGCCAGGAAAGAAAATCAATGCATATACTATAATACTTAGGAATCCAAAGTTTCCAGACCCACAACTTTAGAGAAAAGAACTTCTGAGACTGTTTATTCACACTATTTGCATATAGTGACATGGAAATTAAACCCACCTTTGCTTTCTAATAGGTCAAAACATGAAGAAAAAAAAAACAATCCAGGAATAACAAGAAGGGCTGGATATAAAAAGTAAATGAACTTTCAGCCCTAATGACTCGTACTTATTAAGAATTCAGGCAACACTTGCTGTTTATGTGGTTTGATGTCGTAGTTGCTAACCACTCAATTCTCATGCATTTATGGAGGACTTACTATAAGCTGAGCGCTAGTCTAGATGTCAGGGATCCAGAGTTATCCATTAGGCTGGAGGAATTGCCTTTATTTGTTTTCATATCCATGTTTGATGCCATATGTTGTAGGAGTTTGCTAGTATCTTGCATTTTAATACCATGTGTTTGTGTGTGTGTGTGTGTGTGTGTGTGTGTGTGTGTGTGTGTGTGTGTCTAGGACACAAATGTGGAGGTCATAAAGACAGCTTGCAGAAGTAGGTTCTCACCTTCCATTGTATGGTCTCAGGGAATTGAACTTAGGTTGATAGGCTTGGTGGATGCTCTTTCACTAGCTAATCTGTTTCACTAGTCTTTTGCTGATTTCTTTACAGAACATTATCTCGAGTGTGTATCATTCAGGCACCAAAACCTCAGAAGAGAGTAAAAGAACCAAAATACTGTATTAGTATTACTGACCTCTAACATATCATCCAGTATTATTGACAATTGTTATCTCGGAAGATGACAAGATGAATTATTTTGAACTCAGTAACTGTGTTATTTTCAGCTGAGCCAATACTTCACCTCTGTGATTAACTCATGTGCTTAAAGACTCTAACACTGTTGCCATTTTTACATGATAAAAGCATTGCCCAAACGTACTAAATCGCCTGCTCCACACTGTGGATTATTCTTTCTTCATCATACTTGCCCCTGCAGTCAAGTGAAACTAAGAGGGAAGCAGTTCTTTGGATATGAACTACAGGTGTTATATTTTATGGAGTATAGCAAGATCTTAATATATCAGGGGGGATAAATCCATTAGTAAAGATGTGGTTCCGGAGTGGAACCCCATTAATATGTACAATTTTTAAGTTTAAAAGAAGTGATGTCTCAGAGCTCATGTGACCAGTCATCCTAGGCTGCCAGTTTTAATCATGAAACTTTTCAGTCTCAGGTAAAATGAATATATTAAAATTCACTTAATGACTTCTTGACAAAACCTTTACAAAGAGATATGCCAGGGTGACACAGGCTAGGACAGCAGTTCTCAACTTCTTGGTTGCAACCCCTTCGGCAAGCCATTTTCTTCAAAAATAGTTGCATTAAAATTCAAAACAGCAGAAATATTGCAACTATGAAGTAACAACAAAAATAAGAGTAATAATTTTATAGTTTGGGTCACCATAACATGAGAAACTATAGTAAAATAATTCACCATCAGGTTGAGAACCAGTCCTTGAATTTACTAATATGACAGGGAAATGAACTTTTATCTTAATAGCTGTATTCACTTTTTTTTCAATTTGTTTGTCCTCTAAACCATAGATACATAGTCATGGTGCCAGACATCATAAACCATTTTACTTTTGTATGTATATATGTTCATATGGAGTAGTACACATAAGAGTAGAAATATGCACATGAGCGTGCATATGTTCAAGCACGTGTTTCAAGAACCACAAACCTTGATTTTTGAGACAGAGCCTCTTTCTCTGGGACCTTGAGCTGGCTGATTAGGTTGTACTGCGTTCCCAGCAGTGAAATTCAAGGACTTGCTTTTGCCATGAGTTTGGAGCTCAAACACAAGGTCCTGTGCTTATATGTACAGCACTTTGTCAGAATGAACTATCTTCCCAGCCCTCTTTTCCCAATTAATATGTAAAAGTCAATTCATAGAAAATTTATAGGTAAAATGGTTGAAACAAACAAAATAACACAAACACACAAAAAAAGTAAAATGGTATCAGAAAAGTTTTGATATGGGAAACTGATTTCTCTAATTTATAAAATAATATCTCTCTCTCTTTCTCTCACACACACACACACACACACACACACACACACACACACACATTTATAGTATCAATCAACTCTTGCTTAATATTTTTTACTCTGTTTTTGACATGGAAAAAGAGAAAGTTAGAAACTGTCTGCCAGGCCAAGGGAAAGACCTAGTGAAATCTTGAAGGTTGGTACATACATGGTGATTTATACTAAAGCATTTACAGATCAAATGAATCTGCTGCTAAATGAACAAAATGCTAGGCTTTGTCCTAGCATTGATTAACAGGAGGAGTTAGGAACAAAATGGATTTTTGTCTACAGTGTAACTGTAAAAGTTTTTGAGTGTTTCTATGGCAGAATGCCATGCTCAAAAACTAGGGTGTTCTAACGGGCCTATTAACTGATAATTGATTTTTCAAAGCTATGAAGCACTCTACAAGTCCTTCAATCCACCATTTCCCAGCAATCGTGAGAGGCGAGCTACACTATGCACAGAGGCTTCCTGTGTTGAACATTATAGCCCAGTTTCTAAGTCAGATTACCTCTGCTGGTGCTTGTAGCCTGACCTTCACAGTGAGAACCAAAAATCAGAAAAAACCAGGCCCACGGTTAGAAAAATGTTTTCATGTGTTATCTTAGTCTTGGTTGGCTCTAATTCTAACCAGCAGTTTTCAAACATATTTTACTCACCCATGGAAAAAGGTAATTGGTAAATGTGTAAGATAGTAAGGAATGAACCACAAAGGCATTTTGTTGTGATTCTATATTCTTTCTTTCAACTTCACATTATTTTCAGAATATTAAAATTGAGAGTGAGAATAAGTGTTAGAGAACTGTAAAAAAAAATTAGCTAAGAGAAGTAAAATAAAATGTATTTGAATGCAGGAAATTTAAGGACAAGGATTTTTTTCCCTTTTTGAGGTATTGAGAGATAATTCCAGATTCCTTGAATAACAAATGAACAAAAAGATTAAACGATAAGGCATGGGCGGGGGGGGGGGGGGTGATATATAATTACGTAAATTACAGCATGGATTATTGAACTGCTTAGAATTAATAAAATAAAAATTTCTATTTCTGGTCCTATAAATGGAAATCTGACTGAATGCTTAAGCTTGGAAAACTTCATTTAAATACCATGTACATTGAGGTTTTTATGCAGATGACCCAGGACACTATCAGTGCATTTGCCAATCACCATAAATTAGCCAGAATACCAGGTACCCGAACAAATTAAAAGGGACAACTTTAATAACTTAATGATCCATTCATATGTCTAATTTTGATGACACATCATTATACAATAAGTAAAAATGAGCTGCTTCACTGCAGATTGCATTTAGACCTCTAAAATTCCGAAGTACTACCTTCAGTTTTCACACTCAAGTCATTATGAGACTCCTACATATCAGAGAGACTGACTTCTACATCCGCTTCTTCTGCAATGGAAAATGAAAATGGTCAGTAATCTCTAAATTCTTTAAGTCCATTGATTCTGAAACAGCCAAATTACATCTGAGCCACCTGTAAATCAGCCTTCAGCATTTTTTATCAGATAGAAAGACCTACATTTGCATTTCTATTGTTTCCTATTTTTACCTTAATAATGGACCATCTCAAAGGGTTCTTTTCTTCAGTAACAGCCCATTATGGATTGATCCTCCACAGTTTATTAAGATGCTTTTTGAACCTATTCATGTTTGGGGAACGATCATTTATCATTCTAATTACTTTCATAGATTTACTACCTGCTTCATGAAAAGATCTTCATTTGCTCTTGAATTAGTCCTCCTCAGCTGCAGTATTGCTCCTAGCCTGAGGTTTTCTGGGAGTCATTGAAACAAGCCCCGATGCATCAAACTATGCATTGCATGTTAAAAATCTGTACTGTCGTCAGGTGTGGTAGATACACCACACAAGGTTGGATATTGTGGATTTAAGTCCCAAATGCACTACAGGATGAGATCTTATCTAAAAAATATAAGACCGTATCCCTAACCCCCACTTACCAGCAAACAGCAGCACAATCCCATCTCTATTCATAGAATTTCTTTTTAAGTAAATATAGCCTGAATAGAGAAAATTTTAGACACTTGTATTTCTTAGACACTTCTTTGTGTTTAGCAGCAGCTCTTCACAAATGGGATTGGAAAATTGTTAGATGGAGCAAGGAGGGGCGCTTTGAGTATGGACAGCCAATCTAAATTTAGGTATTCAACCTAACATATAGAGCTTCCCAAGCAGGGATCTTTATGACTTTACAGGAATCAATGGGGACAGAATTACTGGGAGAAATACATATTCTGAGCTGGCTATACTGCACACTTTTACTCCCAGCAGTGAGGTGAGGATAAAGGCAGGAGTGTGTCCTGTCTCCAAAAAAAAAAAAAAAAAAATCAAAAGGCTTTTTGGAAGGAAGGGAATAAATACGGACTCTGATTCAATAAATCTGAGATGAAATCCAGACTTTTTAAAGACATCTATTTTAAATCTGGTAAATGTCCATATTTGAGAAACCATGAATAAATAACATATCCTTGGCAACAACTAAACTACAGTAAGGGGCTTTGATGGTGTACTATTTCTCAGGACCAAGCACCAACTATATTTTTTTTTCTAATTTTTCAAATGCACAAAATTCAGTACATTTCTTTGAGGAAATAAAATTAAAAAAGGAATAGCATCATTAAGCTTTTGCTGATCTCTCACAAAATGATTTAAGATATGTAATGTACAGCCTGAGTTGTATCTAGTCTTTTCAGGAGTGGTCCCATTTTTTACAGAAGATTAATTTTTTTGTGTGTTGGAAGCTGCTTGTAATACTAATCCTCGTGTTTTATTTTCATGAAATGTCTGTGTCGACTGAAGACATGTAAATCAGCGTATACTGTGCTCTAGCACAGCTGAATTATAAACCCATTAAGAACTCAAATTATGGAAATGATGGCCTGGTAGCTTCACCATTCTATACCTCCAGCTGTTGCACAGCCAATGTACAATAAAAACATTGAAATATGATCTTGGGAGAATGAGAGAGAGAGAGAGAGAGAGAGAGAGAGAGAGAGAGAGAGAGAGAAAGCCTAAAGAAATCCATAACCCAATTAATTTAGTTTTTTAAAACTAATTAAATTGTATGTCTAATGTGTGTGTGTGTATCCTTGCATGCATAAATATGTATACATTCACTTGTGTGTGTGTGTGTGTGTGTGTGTGTGTGTGTGTGTTTAAGCAGAACAGGAGGTAGAAAAAAAGAGGAAGACAAATTGAGAATGGAGCACTGTAAAATATTCTTGAAGCCAACATCCTGAATAGCAATGAATGAAGAACAGCATAATTCATGGGTGAAATCAAGTTTTATTTAATTCAGTTAGGCACACGTAACTGATGCTCTTGGAGTTTTATTTGAAAGGGGGTTATGATTACCAATTTGTTCATTTTTAATTTATAATCATGTTATAGAAACCAATAATCCTATTGGGGGGTAAAATTCCCTTGACAACCTAAGCTAAGAGGGTGTGATGCTGGGGCAAGGAATTTTGTTGTTGTTGTTGTTACAAAAGAGAAAATTGTTCTTTCAGCTATAGCAATAGTGCCTAACAGCAACTGCTTCCTGTGAAATTGTTCCAAGTGCATTTCCATAAAGAAAGGTTCTATTCTACCCAAACCCTGCTTATATTCCAACTCCATCTACATTCTACTCCAGGCGTTCGTGTGTTTCTCCCCCCAACAATTTGGCTATTTAATGCTTGCACAGGCCTATAATTGTGCTGATGTCATCTAGCCAATCAATCATAGAACTATTCATTAGGATATCTGTAATCAGGGCAGTGTCAAAGTGAACTCCATTCATTTTGCTACTAAATATCAAATGATGGTAAATTAAACTCTTATTGCAATGACGGTATTAAAATGAATGGGGTGCCATTATATCTTTTCTCACAGTTATGTTATTTTTATTAGACAGCATAGGAACCATGGGTTTTGCTGACATTAAGATGGACGCTTAGGAGAAAGGAAGCCAGGATATTTATATCCCCACATGAAAAAGCCTGTATATTGAATTGATGGAAAACAAGACACTTAACACTATATTTTAACAAAAATAAAAATGCATGCAAAATATATTTCATACTGGGTACAGTCTATGACCCTGCATCAGTATTAAAAATAGACAGATGTAGGTGTATGGTGTACTCCAACAGTAGCACAAATTCACAGAACAAATTGCCAGTTCTGACTGAAGAAAAATAAGCCCCATGTTTATGTATTTTTCTCCTAAAAACAAAACAAAACAAAACAAAACAAATATGCTACTGGAAAAATTAAGGTTAATATAGTATTTTATTATAGGAAAACTTTTTCATAACATGTCATAAATGAATCTCACATAAAAAGGTCATTATTGAAAGTAAAAAAAATAAAATAGCATTGGTTAAAAAAATATTGAGTATTTTCTCTTGTTTTTTTAAGCAACTTTGTGTCAAATGTTAATTAAAATAAATAAATAAAAGGACACATTAAAAGGAAGTGAAATTATTCTTTGCAGCCATCCTGGCTTTGAATCATTTCCTGATATATCAAGAGCTTGGATATTAGAATCATTAAAGACAGTTTAAAACAAATTTTCACAGCAAGGGGTATTAACATTTTAGTAAAATTTTAATGGGGGATTTTCACATGAGACAAAATTGAAGAGAAGGAATGTTTAAAGATGAAACTATTAATTAAGCAGAACTTCGTTGTTCTGATGTTTCTTTCTTCTAGAGTCTGCAATATGGTCAGAATAACCCCCCACTTATCTCATTATATTCTCTTTCTTTTAGTGTCCTAGTTTCTGGGTATGGTTTCACTAGAGAAAAGAAGAAAAGATTAGTTAAAGCATGGAGCATGCTGCCTTTATCAAAATACACTTGGGCAAGAGCCAAATGCACAAACACGACTCTGAAACTCTTGTCATAAAAAAAGACTTTTCTCATAAATATATTCTAAAACATTTTCTAGTACTTCATACTGTTGCAATATGTCTGTAGCTATGAAAGTGATTTTATAAAATGAATACATTCTAAGAATGAATTTAGGACTACCATAAACTTATTTGGGGATAGATATGTAGCCAATAATGAATTAAATCTAAATGTCATACACGAGAGATAAATGGTAATTCAATAAAGATAAATATTGTTTCCACATTTTTTCTAATCACAGTTACTCATTATTCTAAATGTTCATTCATTAAATGGAACAATCAGATGTATTATAATGACTTGTATCTAAACAATGAATGACTCTTTTGCCAAAATTAACTATTTTACTAAGGGCTAATAAACACATATTATTTGGTCAGTATTTCTGGAAGTGCCCCAAACTGCACATATTTAATATGCAATTAACAAAAAATGGACATGTATCCTGGACAATGAAGAAACATTCCTTAATGACATGGAAAAGTGAAGTCATTGCTTCTAGCACAAAAGGACAGACAGGAAAGGCTGCTCCATTGACTGATTTTCGGCACCTGAGCCATTGTACTAAACATTTACTGTCTCCAAGCCTATAAGCCTGGCCATATCTATCCTTCCTGCTTCTAGTCAATCCCTTCTTTGATTTATTTGTTTCATATTGAAAGGGTATGAGAGAGAGTGTGTGTTCTTTAATTATCAAAGTCTTCATTGTGTGCTCAGGTCCTAGTTTCACTGGAGCTGAAGACTTAGTACCTTCAGTTTTCAACTTTAGGTGGAACTGGCAAGTTAATGCTCTCTGTAGTACCAGAAGATTTCCCAAGATTCTCCAAGCCTAGAAATGGCATTGTGTAGCAGTTTCTTCCAAATTGGAGTTTTGTATCCTATAGGGAGGCTCTCTAATACTCAAAAAATAAACAACTCACAATCCTCGGGAAGTCTCTGAAATATGATTCACAAGAGTACTTGCCAAAGTTATGTAAGCAGAAATAGTTGCTGGGGAAAAGAAACTTTTTGATGTTTCTGAAATTCATGGAGAGACCTCCAGAAATACAGTATATATGCCAATCTGGGGTAAGTCTTTTGGTGCTACAGTTGCCTTTGTGTAATCTGTGCCCCTGTAAATAACTCTTAACATATACCACTACAAGTAACTCCATGGCTACATGGCCCCTGCAATGAGGGGTGAGGAATGGATCTAAGCTGATCCATGTAAGCGTAAGCCTGAAACATCCATGAGGAAAATCCTTTTTTTCCCTGTGTGATACAGGATGGTATGACTCCTTTATATAGTAGAACGAAGGCTGCATGTTTCTTGTGTTAGGACATTTAACCAAGTCTTGAGAGGAATCTCAGGATGACCATTTACCTGAACTTGATACAGAGTAGCTAGTTTCCTTAACAAATGGCCCCTACTGCTAATATTGCAATGCAATGCCTCCAAAGCAGTTTATTGATGTATTTAACAACACTGTAAGATTCCTAAACACACACACACACACACACACACACACACACACACACACACACACA
>JANHMN010001244.1:836-12068 GCA_030674055.1 Rhabdomys pumilio
AGACGGGCACTGCAGTACATTCTATCTTGCGTTTTAGCTTGGATACAGGTACTTCTTTGAACACAGTTTCCAAAACTAAGAACACTGCTACTCCGGCTAATACAGGATTTCTTCCAAAACCAAGAAACACGCCTTAAGTCAAACTTCACAAGTAAGTGTATTTTACGGATAACTAGTTTCTAAGACTCTCTTGACCACAGAAACTTCACACATATTTCACTTTGTGTGTTCATGCAGATGGGCACTGCAGTACATTCTATCTTGCGTTTTAGCTTTGATACAGGTACTTTATTGAACACAGTTTCCAAAAGTACGAACACTGATAGTCCGGCTAAGACAGGCTTTCTACCAAAACCAAGAAACACGCCTTAAGTCAAAGTTCACAAGTAAGTGTATTGTAGGGCTAAATAGTTTCTAAGACTCTCTTGACCACAGAAAGTTCACACACATTTCAGCTTCTGTGTTCATGCAGATGGGCATTACAGTACATTCAATCTTGCGTTTTAGCTTTGATACAGGTACTTTATTGAACACAGTTTCCAAAAATAAGAACACTGCTAGTCCGGCTACGACAGGCTTTCTACCAAAACCAAGAAACACGCCTTAAGTCAAACTTCACAAGTAAGTGTATTGTAGGGCTAACTAGTTTCTAAGACTCTATGACCACAGAAAGTTCACACACATTTCAGCTTCTGTGTTCATGCATTAGGGCACTACAGTACATTCTATCTTGCGTTTTAGCTTTGATACAGGTACTTTATTGAACACAGTTTCCAAAACTAAGAACACTGCTACTCCGGCTAATACAGGATTTCTTCCAAAACCAAGAAACACGCCTTAAGTCTACCTTCACAAGTAAGTGTACTGTGGGGCTAAATAGTTTCTAAGACTCACTTGACCACAGAAAGTTCACACATATTTCTGCTTGTGTGTTCATGCAGATGGGCACTGCAGTATATTCTATCTTGCGTTTTAGCTTGGATACAGGTACTTCTTTGAACACAGATTCCAAAACTAAGAACACTGCTAGTCCGGCTAATACAGGCTTTCTACCAAAACCAAGAAACACACCTTAAGTCTAACTTCACAAGTAAGTGTATTGTAGGGCTAAATAGTTTATAAGACTCACTTGACCACAGAAAGTTCACACTAATTTTAGCTTGTGTGTTCATGCAGATGGGCACTGCACTACATTCTATTTTGCATTTTAGCTTTGATACAGTTCCTTTATTGAACACAGTTTCCAAAATTAAGAACACTGATAGTCCGGCTAATACAGGTTTTCTACCATATCCAAGAAACACGCCTTAAGTCTAATTTCACAAGTAAGTGTATTTTAGGGTTAACTAATTTCTAAGACTCACTTGACCACAGAAAGTTCACACACATTTCAGCTTGTGTGTTCATGCAGACGGGCACTGCAGTACATTCTATCTTGCGTTTTAGCTTTGATACTGGTACTATATTGAATACAGTTTCCAAAACTAAGAACACTGCTAGTCTGGCTAATACACGTTTCTACCAAAACCAAGAAACATGCCTTAAGTCAAACTTCACAAGTAAGTGTATTGTAGGGCTAACTAGTATCTAAGACTCACTTGACCGCAGAAAGTTCACACACATTTCAGCTTGTGTATTCATGCAGACGGGCACTGCATTACATTCTATCTTGCGATTTAGCTTTGATACATGTACTTTATGGAACAATTTCCAAAATTAAGAACACTGCTAGTCTTGCTAATACAGGCTTTCTACCAAAACCAAAAAAAACGCCTTAAGTCAAACTTCACAAGTATGTGTATTGTAGGGCTAACTAGTTTCTTAGACTCACTTGACCACAGAGAGCTCACACACATTTCAGCTTGTGTGTTCATGCAGACAGGCACTGCAGTACATTCTATCTTGCGTTTTAGCTTTGATACAGGTAATTTATTGAACACAGTTTTCAACACTAAGAACTCTGCTAGTCCGCCTAGCACAGAATTTCTACCAAAACCAAGAAACACGCCTTAAGTCAAACTTCACAAGTAAGTATATTGTAGGGCTAAATAGTTTCTAAGACTCACTTGACCACAGAAAGTTCACACACATTTCAGCTTGTGTGTTCATGCAAACGGGTACTGCAGTTCATTCTATCTTGCGTTTTATCTTTCATACAGGTAATTTATTGAACACAGTTTTCAAAACTAAGAACACTGTTAGTCCGGCGAACACAGGCATTCTACCAAACCAAAAAACATGCCTTAAGACAAACTTAACAAGTATGTGTCTTTTAGGGCTAACTAGTTTCTAAGACTCTCTTGACCACAGAAAGTTCACACACATTACAGCTTCTGTGTTCATGCTGATGGGCACTGCAGTACATTCTATCTTGCGTTTTTGCTTTGATACAGGTACTTTAGTGAACACAGTTTCCAAAATTAAGAACACTGATAGTCCGGCTAAGACAGGCTTTCGACCAAAACCAAGAAACACGCCTTAAGTAAAACTTCACAAGAAAGTGTATTGTAGGGATAAATAGTTTTTCAGACTCTCTTGACCACAGAAAGTTCACACATATTTCTGCTTGTGTGTTCATGCAGACAGGCACTGCAGGACATTCTATCTTGAGTTTTAGCTTTGATACAGGTACTTCTTTGAATACAGTTTCCAAAACTAAGAACACTACTAGTCCGGCTAATACAGGCTTTCGACCAAAAGCAAGAAACACGACTTAAGTCAAACGTCACAAGTAAGTGTATTTTAGGGCTAACTAGTTTCTAAGACTCTCTTGACCACAGAAAGTTCACACACATTTCAGCTTGTGTGTTCATGCATTCGGGCACTGCAGTACATTCTATTTTGCATTTTAGCTTTGATACAGGTACTTTATTGAACACAGTTTCCAAAAGTAAGAACACTGATAGTCCGGCTAAGACAGGCTTTCGACCAAAACCAAAGAACACGCCTTAAGTCAAACTTCACAAGAAAGTGTATTGTAGGGCTAAATAGTTTTTCAGACTCTCTTGACCACAGAAAGTTCACACACATTTCCGCTTGTGTGTTCATGCAGACGGGCACTGCAGTACATTCTATATTGAGTTTTAGCTTTGATACAGGTACTTTATTGAACACAGTTTCCAAAGGTAAGAACACTGATAGTCCGGCTAAGACAGGCTTTCTACCAAAACCAAGAAACACGCCTTACGTCAAACTTCACAAGTAAGTATTTTTGAGGGATAACTAATTTCTAAGACTCACTTGACCACAGAAAGTTCACACACATTTCTTCTTGTGTGTTCATGCAGACGGTCACTGCAGTACATTCTATCTTGCGTTTTAGCTTTGATACAGGTACTATATTGAATACAGTTTCCAAAACTAAGAACACTGATAGTCTGGCTAATACATGTTTCTACCAAAACGAAGAAACACGCCTTAAGTCTAACTTCACAAGTCAGTGTATTGTAGGGCTAAATATTTTCTAAGACTCACTTGACCACTGAAAGTTCACATACATTTCTGCTTGTGTGTTCATGCAGACGGGCACTGCAGTACATTCTATCTTGTGTTTTAGCTTTGATACAGGTACTTCTTTGAACACAGTTTACAAAACTAAGAACACTGCTAGTCCGGCTAACACAGGCTTTCTACCAAAACCAAGAAACACGCCTTAAGTCTAACTTCACAAGTAAGTGTATTGTAGGTTTAAATAGTTTCTAAGACTCACTTGACCACAGAAAGTTCACACACATTTCAGCTTGTGTGTTCATGCAGACGGGCACTGCAGTACATTCTGTCTTGAGTTTTAGCTTTGATACAGGTACTTCTTTGAACACAGTTTCCAAAACTAAGAACACTACTAGTCCGGCTAATACAGGCTTTCTACCAAAAGCAAGAAACACGCCTTAAGTCAAACTTCACAAGTAAGTGTATTTTAGGGCTAACTAGTTTCAAAGACTCTCTTGACCACAGAAAGTTCACACACATTTCAGTTTGTGTGTTCATGCAGATGGGCACTGCAGTACATTCTATCTTGCGTTTTAGCTTTGATACAGGTACTTTATTGAACACAGTTTCCAAAAGTAAGACAACTGATAGTCCGGCTAAGACAGGCTTTCTACCGAAACCAAGAAACACGCCTTAAGTCAAACTTCACAAGTAAGTGTATTGTAGGGCTAACTAGTTTCTAAGACTCTCTTGACCACAGAAAGTTCACACACATTTCAGCTTGTGTGTTCATGCATTCGGGCACTGCAGTACATTCTATCTTGCGTTTTAGCTTTGATACAGGTACTTTATTGAACACAGTTTCCAAAAGTAAGAACACTGATAGTCCGGATAAGACAGGCTTTCTAACAAAACCAAGAAACACGCCTTAAGTCAAACTTCACAAGTCAGTGTATTGTAGGGCTAACTAGTTTCTAAGACTCTCTTGACCACAGAAAGTTCACACACATTTCAGCTTGTGTGTTCATGCATTCGGGCACTACAGTACATTCTATCTTGTGTTTTAGCTTGGATACAGGTACTTTCTTGAACACAGTTTCCAAAACTAAGAACACTGCTAGTCCGGCGAACACAGGCATTCTACCAAACCAAAAAACATGCCTTAAGACAAACTTAACAAGTATGTGTCTTTTAGGGCTAACTAGTTTGTAAGACTCTCTTGACCACAGAAAGTTCACACTATTTTCAGCTTGTGTGTTCATGCAGACGGGCACTGCAGTACATTCTATTTTGCATTTCACCTTTGATACAGGTACTTTTTTGAACAGAGTTTCCAAAAATAAGAACACTGATAGTCCGGCTAAGACAGGCTTTCTACCAAAACCAAGAAACACGCCTTAAGTCAAACTTCACAAGTAAGTGTTTTTCAGGGATAACTAATTTCTAAGACTCACTTGACCACAGAAAGTTCACACACATTTCAGCTTGTGTGTTCATGCAGACGGTCACTGCAGGACATTTTATCTTGCTTTTTAGCTTGGATGCAGGTACTTCATTGAACACAGTTTCCAAAACTAAGAACACTGCTAGTCCGGCTAGCACAGGATTTCTACCAAAACCAAGAAACACGCCTTAAGTCAAACTTCACAAGTAAGTGTATTGTAGGGCTAAATAGTTTCTAAGACTCACTTGAACACAGAAAGTTCACTCACATTTCAGCTTGTGTGTTCATGCTGATGGGCACTGCAGTACATTCTATCTTGCGTTTTAGCTTTGATACATGTACTTTATGGAACAGTTTCCAAAATTAAGAACACTGCTAGTCTTGCTAATACAGGCTTTCTACCAAAACCAAGAAAAACGCCTTAAGTCAAACTTCACAAATAAGTGTATTGTAGGGCTAACAAGTTTCTAAGACTCACTTGACCGCAAAAAGTTCACACACATTTCAGCTTGTGTGTTCATGCAGACGGGCACTGCAGTACATTCTATCTTGCGTTTTAGCTTTGATACATGTACTTTATGGAACAGTTTCCAAAATTAAGAACACTGCTAGTGTTGCTAATACAGGCTTTCTACCAAAACCAAGAAAAACGCCCTAAGTCAAACTTCACAAGTAAGTGTATTGTAGGGCTAACTAGTTTCTTAGACTCACTTGACCACAGAAAGCTCACACACATTTCAGATTGTGTGTTCATGCAGACAGGCACTGCAGTACATTCTATCTTGCGTTTTAGCTTTGATACAGGTAATTTATTGAACACAGTTTTCAAAACTAAGAACACTGCTAGACCGGCTAGCACAGGATTTCTACTAAAACCAAGAAACACGCCTTAAGTCAAACTTCACAAGTAAGTGTATTGTAGGCCTAACTAGTTTCTAAGACTCACTTGACCACAGAAATTTCACACACATTTCAGCTTGTGTGTTCATGCTGGTGGGCACTGCAGTACATTATATCTTGAGTTTTAGTTTTGATACAGGTACTTTATTGAACACAGTTTCCAAAAATAAGAACACTGCTAGTCCGGCTAAGACAGGCTTTCTACCAAAACCAAGAAACACGCCTTAAGTCAAACTTCACAAGTAAGTGTTTTGTAGGGCTAACTAGATTCTAAGACTCACTTGACCACAGAAAGTTCACACATATTTCTTCTTGTGTGTTCATGCAGACGGGCACTGCAGTACATTCTATCTTGCCTTTTAGCTTTGATACAGGTACTTGATTGAACACAGTGTCCAAAACTAAGAACACTGCTAGTCTGGCTAACACAGGTTTTCCACCAAAACGAAGAATCACGCCTTAATTCAAACTTCACCAGTAAGTGTATTTTAGGGCTAACTAGTTTCTAAGACTCACTTGACCACAGAAAGTTCACACACATTTCAGCTTGTGTGTTCATGCAGACGGGTACTGCAGTACATTCTAACTTGCGTTTTAGCTTTGATACAGGTACTTCTTTGAACACAGTTTCCAAAACTAAGAAGACTGCTAGTCCGGCTAATACAGGCTTTCTACCAAAACTAAGAAACATGCCTTAAGTCTAACTTCACAAGTAAGTGTATTGTAGGGCTAAATAGTTTCTAAGACTCACTTGACCACAGAAAGTTCACACATATTTCAGCTTGTGTGTTCATGCAGACGGGCACTGCAGTACATTCTATCTTGAGTTTTAGCTTTGATAAAGGTACTTCTTTGAACACAGTTTCCAAAACTAAGAACACTACTAGTCGGGCTAATACAGGCATTCTACCAAAATCAAGAAACACGCCCTAAGTCAAACTTCACAAGTAAGTGTATTTTACGGCTAACTAGTTTCTAAGACTCTCTTGACCACAGAAAGTTCACACACATTTCAGATTGTGTGTTCATGCAGATGGGCACTGCAGTACATTCTATCTTGCGTTTTAGCTTTGATACAGGTACTTTATTGAACACAGTTTCCAAAAGTAAGAACACTGATAGTCCGGCTAAGACAGGCTTTCTACTGAAACCAAGAAACACGCCTTAAGTCAAACTTCACAAGTAAGTGTATTGTAGGGCTAACTAGTTTCTAAGACTCTCTTGACCACAGAAAGTTCACACACATTTCGGCTTCTGTATTCATGCAGACCGGCACTACAGTACATTCAATCTTGCGTTTTAGCTTTGATACAGGTACTTTATTGAACACAGTTTCCAAAAATAAGAACACTGCTAGTCTGGCTAAGACAGGCTCTCTACCAAAACCAAGAAACATGCCTAAAGTCAAACTTCACAAGTAAGTGTATTGTAGGGCTAACTAATTTCTACGACTCACTTGACCACTGAAAGTTCACACACATTTCTGCTTGTGTGTTCTTGCAGACGGGCACTGCAGTACATTCTATCTTGCGTTTTAGCTTTGATACAGGTACTTCTTTGAACACAGTTTACAAAACTAAGAACACTGCTAATCCGGCTAATACAGGCTTACTACCAAAACCAGGAAACACGCCTTAAGTCAAACATCACAAGTAAGTGTATTGTAGGGCTAAATATTGTCTAAGACTCACTTGACCACTGAAAGTTCACACACATTTCTGCTTGTGTGTTCATGCAGACGGGCAATGCAGTACATTCCATCTTGCGTTTTAGCTTTGATACAGGTACTTCTTTGAACACAGTTTCCAAAACTGAGAACACTGCTAGTCCGGCTAATACAGGCTTTCTACCAAGAGCAAGAAACACGCCTTAAGTCTAACTTCACAAGTAAGTGTATTGTAGGTGTAAATAGATTCTAAGACTCACTTGACCACAGAAAGTTCACACACATTTCTGCTTGTGTGTTCATGCAGACGGGTACTGCAGTACATTCTATCTTGCGTTTTAGCTTTGATACAGGTACTTCTTTGAACACAGATTCCAAAACTAAGAACACTGCTAGCCCGGCTAATACAGGCTTTCTACAAAAAACAAGAAACACGCCTTAAGTCTAACCTCACAAGTAAGTGTATTGTAGGGCTAAATAGTTTCTAAGACTCACTTGACCACAGAAAGTTCACACACATTTCATCTTGTGTGTTCATGCAGACGGATACTGCAGTTCATTCTATCTTGCGTTTTATCTTTGATACAGGTACTTCATTGAACACAGTTTCCAAAACTAAGAACACTGCTAGTCCGGCGAACACAGGCATTCTACCAAACCAAAAAACATGCCTTAAGACAAACTTAACAAGTATGTGTCTTTTAGGGCTAACTAGTTTGTAAGACTCTCTTGACCACAGAAAGTTCACACACATTTCAGTATGTGTTCATGCAGATGGGCACTGCAGTACATTCTATCTTGCGTTTTAGCATAGATACAGGTACTTTTTTGAACACAGTTTCCAAAACTAAGAACACTGATAGTCCGGCTAATACAGGTTTTCTACCATATCCAAGAAACACGCCTTAAGTCAAAGTTCACAAGTAATTGTATTGTAGGGCTAACTAGATTCTAAGACTCACTTGACCACAGAAAGTTCACACACATTTCAGCTTGTGTGTTCATGCAGACGGGCACTGCAGTACATTCTATCTTGCGTTTTAGCTTGGATACAGGTACTTTATTGAACACAGTTTCCAAAAGTACGAACACTGATAGTCCGGCTAAGACAGGCTTTCTACCGAAACCAAGAAACCCTCCTTAAGTCAAACTTCACAAGTAATTGTATTGTAGGGCTAACTAGTTTCTAAGACTCTCTTGACCACAGAAAGTTCACACACATTTCAGCTTCTGTGTTCATGCAGACGGGCACTACAGTACATTCAATCTTGCGTTTTATCTTTGATACAGGTACTTTATTGAACACAGTTTCCAAAAATAAGAACACTGCTACTCCAGCTAAGACAGGCTTTCTACCGAAACCAAGAATCACGCCTTAAGTCAAACTTCACAAGTAAGTGTTTTGTAGGGCTAACTAGTTTCTAAGACTCTCTTGACCACAGAAAGTTCACACACATTTCAGCTTCTGTGTTCATGCATTAGGGCACTACAGTACATTCTATCTTGCGTTTTAGCTTTGATACAGGTACTTCTTTGAACACAGTTTCCAAAACTAAGAACACTGCTACTCCGGCTAATACAGGATTTCTTCCAAAACTAAGAAACACGCCTTAAGTCTACCTTCACAAGTAAGTGTATTGTAGGGCTAAATAGTTTCTAAAACTCACTTGACCACAGAAAGTTCACACATATTTCTGCTTGTGTGTTCATGCAGACGGGCACTGCAGTACATTCTATCTTGCGTTTTAGCTTGGATACAGGTACTTCTTTGAACACAGTTTCCAAAACTAAGAACACTATTTGTCCGGCTAATACAGGCTTTCTACCAAAAGCAAGAAACACGCCTTAAGTCAAACTTCACAAGTAAGTGTATTTTACGGCTAACTAGTTTCTAAGACTCTCTTGACCACAGAAACTTCACACACATTTCAGTTTGTGTGTTCATGCAGATGGGCACTGCAGTACATTCTATCATGCGTTTTAGCTTTGATATAGGTACTTTATTGAACACAGTTTCCAAAAGTTCGAACACTGATAGTCCGGCTAAGACAGGCTTTCTACCGAAACAAAGAAACACGCCTTAAGTCAAAGTTCACAAGTAAGTGTATTGTAGGGCTAACTAGTTTCTAAGACTCTCTTGACCACAGAAAGTTCACACACATTTCAGCTTCTGTGTTCATGCAGACGGGCACTACAGTACATTCAATTTTGCGTTTTAGCTTTGATACAGGTACTTTATTGAGCACAGTTTCCAAAAATAAGAGCACTTCTAGTCCGGCTAAGACAGGCTTTCTACCGAAACCAAGAAACACGCCTTAAGTCAAACTTCACAAGTAAGTGTATTGTAGGGCTAACTAGTTTCTAAGACTCTCTTGACCACAGAAAGTTCACACACATTTCAGCTTCTGTGTTCATGCATTAGGGCACTACAGTACATTCTATCTTGCGTTTTAGCTTTGATACAGGTACTTTATTGAACACAGTTTCCAAAACTAAGAACACTGCTACTCCGGCTAATATAGGATTTCTTCCAAAACCAAGAAACCCGCCTTAAGTCTACCTTCACAAGTAAGTGTATCGTAGGGCTAAATAGTTTCTAAGACTCACTTGACCACAGAAAGTTCACACATATTTCTGCTTGTGTGTTCATGCAGATGGGCACTGCAGTACATTCTATCTTGCGTTTTAGCTTGGATACAGGTACTTCTTTGAACACAGATTCCAAAACTAAGAACACTGCTAGTCCGGCTAATACAGGCTTTCTACCAAAACCAAGAAACACGCCTTAAGTCTAACTTCACAAGTAAGTGTATTGTAGGGCTAAATAGTTTCTAAGACTCACTTGACCACAGAAAGTTCACGCACATTTCAGCTTGTGTGTTCATGCAGACGGGCACTGAAGTACATTCTATGTTGAGTTTTTGTTTTGATACAGTTACTTGTTTGAAAACAGTTTCCAAAGCTAAGAAGACTGCTAGTCCGGCTAATACAGGCTTTCTACCAAAAGCAAGAAACACGCCCTAAGTCAAACTTCACAAGTAAGTGTATTGTAGGGCTAAATAGTTTTTCAGACTCTCTTGACAACAGAAAGTTCACACACATTTCCGCTTGTGTGTTCATGCAGACGGGAACTGCAGTACATTCTATCTTGAATTTTAGCTTTGATACAGGTAATTTATTCAACACAGTTTTCAAAATTAAGAACACTGCTAGTCCGACTTATACAGGCTTTCTACCAAATCCAAGAAACACGCCTTAAGTCAAAATTCAAAAGTAAGTGTATTGTAGGGCTAACTAGTTTCTAAGACTCACTTGACCACAGAAAGTTCACACACATTTCATCTTGTGTGTTCATGCAGAGGGGTACTGCAGTTCATTATTTCTTGCGTTTTATCTTTTATACAGGTACTTTATTGATCACAGTTTCCAAAACAAAGAACACTGCTAGTCCAGCGAACACAGGCATTCTACCAAACCAAAAAACATGCCTTAAGTCAAACTTCACAAGTATGTGTGTTTTAGGGGTCACTAGTTTCTAAGACTCTCTTGACCACAGAAAGTTCACACACATTTCAGTAAGTGTTCATGCAGATGGGCACTGCAGTACATTCTATTTTGCGTTTTAGCTTTGATACAGGTACTTTATTGAACACAGTTTCCAAAATTAGGAACACTGCTAGTCCGGCTAATACAGGCTTTCTTCTAAAACCAAGAAACACGCCTTAAGTCTACCTTCACAAGTAAGTGTATTGTAGGGCTAAATAGTTTCTAAGACTCACTTGACCACAGAAAG
>JANHMN010001245.1:0-12068 GCA_030674055.1 Rhabdomys pumilio
TCAGACCCTGGTTGTCTCCATTTTCCAGAAGAGCATAGTTTCCCAGCAGACACCATCAACAGGTGAAAGTAAAGGTCTAGAGGCAAGATACTGCATCCTGGAGCAGGGACAAGCATCTCTGGATAATAGAACTCTGCAACAGAACAATGGAGGCCTCCTGGGGCCATGCTTGTAGCTGTCAAACCAGGCCAGAGAAGATCAAGGAATCAGGAGTTCTCTAGAAGTGAAAGGGTTCTCTGGATGTAGCATCCTAATAGGAATTGGTCTCAGGGTGAAGAGCAGCCCCACAGCGACTCCTGCTGGGAAGAAGTGGCCTGCCAAGCTCAGAGGCAGAGCTGCAGATCTAGGAAGCCTTTTGAACTTCTAGCTCCTTCACTGACCTGGCTCCAGCTGTGACCCCTAGAAGTGTGGACAAGCAGACAGGGGCAGGAACTATGGACTTGCCCAGGATTGCACGACTCGCCTAAAACTCGGGATGTGTGAGTGAGTCACCTGGGGTGGTCCTGTGTTTTCCCTGTCAGTCAAGTGTACTCTTAGGCCTTGGCCTCCAGGCAACCAGGGAAAGGACAGCGAGATGGAAAAGAGGAGCTGAGACAGAATGACACTAGAGCTCTGGTCTGTGCAGATCCCAAAAACCTTAATCGAAAAGACAGGAAAGCAGCTGCTATGAAGATTTGTGTTTGCACTGAGTTTGTTGTCTCCTGTGGGATGGAGGATGGTGTCCCAAGTCTTGGAACAATTGCCTGGCTCAAAATGTCATTTACCAACAGGAAACAATATGAAATCTGGTTTCTAAAAATGTTGAGGTTCCTCCTGTGGAAAAACACATCTAGTGATGTCCAAGCCAGGTCACTGCTCTCAGAACAGTAGGTAAGATCAGTAGACAACTTCCCTATGCCTTAGGGGCACAACTGGTGGCAGGAAGCCCCCAGGGCTCATCTGGCACACAAGCCCTGCCCCTGTAGAAAACCAGTTTTTTTCCGCCCCTCTCTGTGGTCACAATAGCTGGAGTAGACACCCAGCTGCTCTGCTCTGCTCTGCCTGTAGAAAAATGTGTCCTAAGATGTCCAACCCAGGTCACTGCTCTCAGAACTTCAGAGTTGCAGCCTAGAGGAGCCAATGAACTCAGAGAAGTAGACACCTTATCCTGAGACATCCTAAAGGAGAAACTACACTCAGAGCAGTGAACACCTAGCTGGCCTACTACTGTGGAGTCACCATATCCTGAGATATCCTAGAGGAGTCACTGTACCCAGAACAGCTGGAGCTCAGGATTACAGACACATCCGGACCCCAAGGAGTTGTGACACAAACAAGATAACTGGAAAGGCAGACTACACTCAGAACCAGTGAGTGCACGTAGCACTAGAGCCTACCAAATGGTGAAATGCATGCATAAGAATGTAAACAACAGATACCAAAATTACTTGGCATCACCAGAAACCAATTCTCCCAACACAGTAAGTCCTGAACACCACATCACACCAGAAAAGCAGGATTCAGATTTAAAATCACTTCTCATGATGATGATAGAGGATTTTAAAAAGGACATAAACAACACTCTCAAAGAATTTCAAGAGAACACATGTAAACAGGTAGAAGCCTTTAAAGAAATGCAAGAAAAAACAACCAAACAGGTGAAGGATTTACACAAAACCATCCAGGATCTAAAAATGGATGTAGAAACAATATAGGTATCTCAAAGGGAGACTACCCTGGAGGTAGAAAACCTAGCAAAAAGATCAGGAGTCATAGATGCAAGCATCACCAACAGAATACAAGAGATAGAAGAGAGAATCTCATGCACAGAAGATACCATGGAAAACATAGACACAATGGTCAAAGAAAATGCAAAATGCAAAAAGCTACTAACACAAAACATCCAGGAAATCCACGACACAATGAAAAGACCAAGCCTAAGGATAAAAAGTATAGAAGAGGGTGAAGACTCCCAACTTGAAGGGCTAGTAAACATCTTCAACAAAATTTTAGAGGAAGACTTCCCTAACCTAACGAAAGAGAAGTCCTTAAACATACAAGAAGCCTACAGAACCCCAAATATACTAGTCCAATAAGAAATACCCCCTGTCAGATAATAATCAAAACAGCAAATATACAAAACAAAGAAAAGATACTAAAAGCAGTAAGGGGAAAAGGCAAAGTAACATATAAAGGCAGACCTATAAGAATTACACCAGACTTCTCACCAGAGACTATAAAAGCCAGAAGATCCTGGACTCATATTATACAGACTCTAAGAGATCACAAATGCCAGCTCAGACTACTATACCCAGCAAAACTCTCAATCACTATTGATGAAGAAACCAAGATATTCCATGACAAAACCAAATTGACACAATATCTTTCCACAAATCCAGCACTTCAAAGGATAATGGATGGGAAACTACAGCACAAGGAGGGAAACTACAACCAAGAAAAAGCAAGAAATAGTCTTACAACAACTCCAAAAGAAAATACTTACACAAACATAATTCCACATCTAATAACAAAAATAACAGGAAGAAACAATCATTTTCCTTAATATCTCTTAATATCAATGGACTCAATTCTCCAATAAAAAGACATAGACTATCAGACTGGGTATATAAACAGGCCCCAGAATTTTGCTGCATACAGGAAACACACCTCTGTGACAAAAATCGACACTATCTAAGAGTAAAAGGATGGAAAACAATCTTCCAAGCAAATAGTCCCAAGAAACAAGCAGGAGTAGCAATTCTAATATCAAATAAAATTGATTTTCAACCAGAAGTAATCAAAAAAGATAAGGAAGGATACTACATACTCATCAAAGGGAAAATGTATCAAGAAGAACTCTCAGTTCTGAACAACTATGCCCCTAATGCAAGGGCATCCACATACATAAAAGAAACTTTACTAAAACTCAAAGCATACATTGCATCTCACAAAATAATAGTGAGGGACTTTAACATCCCACTCTCAGCAATGGACAGATCATGGAAACAAAAACTAAACCGAGACAATAAAGCTAATACAAGTTATGAACCGAATGGACTGAACTGATATCTATAGAACATTTCATCCTAAAACAAAAGGATATAACTTTTTCTCAGCGCCTCATGGTACCTTCTCCAAAATAGACCATATATTTGGTTACAAAACAGGCTCAACAAATACAAAAAGATTGAAATAATCCCTTGTACCCTATCATACCACCATGGACTAAAGCTGATCTTTAATAACGACAAAAACAAGAAAAAGCCCACATACACGTGGAAACTGAACAATGCTCTACTCAATGCTGACTTGGTCAAGGAAGAAGTAAAGAAAGGAATTAAAGACTTTTTAGAATTTAAGGAAGACACATCCTACCAAAACTTGTGGGACTCCATGAAAGCAGTACTAAGAGGAAAACTCATAGCACTAAGTGCTTACAAAAAAAAAACAAAAAAACAAAAACAAACAAAAAACAAAAACAAAAAAAAAACTCCCCTGTCCTATGGAGTCAGTACTTTGAGTCAATGGAAGATGTGGAGGTGAAGAATGAAACTGGCAAAGATGCTTTTCGAGTTTAAAAGAGTGGTTCCGAGGGTCCAGTCCTGCTGCTGCTTCATGGAGGAGGCCATTCTGCCCTTTCCTGGGCAGAGTTCACAGCAGCAGTCATCAGTGTAGAATCGTGGCTCTGGATCTGCAAAGTCATGGAGAAACTAAAGTCAAAAATTCTGAAGACCTGTCAGCAGAAACAATGGCAAAAGATGTTGGCAATATGGTGAAGCCATGTATGGAGACTTCCCACCTCCAGTCATGCTAATTGGGCACAGCCTGGGTGGGGCCATTGCCCTGAACACAGCAGCAGCTAACCTGCTACAAAGCTTTTTGGGTCTTTGCATGATTGATGTTGTAGAAGGTACAGCCATGGATGCACTTAATAGCATGCAAAATTTCCTGTGTGTTCGGCCTAAAACCATCAAGTCTTTTTAGAATGCTATTGAATGGAGTGGGAAGAGTGGCCAGATTCGAAACCTAGAGTCTGCTCGTGTATCCTTGGTTGGCCAAGTCAAACAGTGTGAAGGAATTACAAGTCCAGAAGGTTTCAAACCCATAATAGATGGAATCATAGAGGAAGAAGAAGAAGATGAGGAAGAAAGTGAGTCAGTTAACAAGAGGAAAAAAGAAGACGACATGGAAACCAAGAAGGATCATCCATACACCTGGAGAATTGAGTTGGCAAAAACTGAAAAGTACTGAAATGGCTGGTTCTAGGGCTTATCCAATCTCTTCCTTAGCTGTCCTATTCCTAAACTGGTGCTCTTGGCTGGTCTTGAAAGATTGGATAAAGATCTGACCATAGGCCAGATGCAGAGGAAGATCCAGATGCAGGTCTTACCCCAGTGTGACCACGAAGTCCATGAGGACACTCCTGACAAGGTAGCTGAAGCTGTTGCCACTTTCCTGATCCAGCACAGGTTTACAGAGCCCATCGGAGGATGCCAGTGTGTGATTCCTGGCTCTTAGTGACCTGCTATCTGCTCCCCTCTACATTGAGCTGTTCTAAATACATCACACCAGAGGCCACTGTGATGCCACTGTCGACTCCTCACCATCCGGCCTAGCCATGTGACACCAGCTCCTGTAGAGGGCGTCCCAGACATACAAACCCTTTGCTGTAGACCATTGAAAGCATTGTTCTCCAGGGCACTTTCCAACGGTGGCCTGTGCAGTCTGGATTCATAGCTCTTCCTCTCCCCTCCTGTGCTCCCTGCCTTGCATAGGATGAAGCCTCCAGAGCTCCTCCCTGGCCCTGTTCCTGGCATCCTGCAGTGTACCTCCAGTCTCAGGGATCTCCATTCCTTGAGGATGTTCTTGGCATGGTCCTGCTCTACCTCATGGGATGGGCAATGCACACACTGGCCTGTGTTTTGCCCTTTCAAATAAAACACCAGTCAGGTACCTTTAAAAAAAAACTGGAGAGAGCATACACTAGCAACTTGACAGCACAACTGAAAGCATTAGAACAAAAAGAAGCGAATATACACAAGAGGAGTAGACGGCAGGAAATAATCAAACTCAGAGCTGAAATCAACCAAGTAGAAACAAAGAATTATACAAAATATCAACAAAACCAGGAGCTGGTTCTTTGAGAAAATCAACAAGATAGATAAACCCTTAACCAGACTAATCAAAGGGCACAGAGACAGTATATAAATTAATAAAATCAGAACTGAAAAGGGATACATAACAACAGAAACTGAAGAAATTAAAAAAATCATCAGATCCTACTACACAGGCCTATACTCAACAAAATTGAATAGTCTAGATGAAATGGACAACTTTCTAAACAGATACCAGGAACCAAAGATAAAGGAGGAGCAGATAAACCATATAAACAGTCCTATAAACCCTAAAGAAATTGAAGCAGTCATTAAAAGTCTCCCCACCAAAAAAAAGTTCAGGACTAGAAGGTTTTAGTGCAGAATTCTATCACACCTTCAAAGAAGACCTAATACCAATACTCTTCAAACTATTCCACAGAAAAGAAGCAGAAGGAACACTACCCAATTCGTTCTAGGAAGCTACAATTATGCTCATATCAAAACCTCACATAGACCTAACAAGGAAAGAGAACTACAGACCAATCTCTTTTATGAATATTGATGCAAAAATTCTCAATAAAATTATTGCAAACGAAATCCAAGAACACATCAAATCAATCATCCTTCATGATCAAGTTGGCTTTATCCTAAAAATGCAGGGATAGTTCAATATTCAGGAATCCATCAATGTCATCCACTACATACATAAACTCAAAAAAAAAAAAAAACCACATGACCATCTAACTAGATGCTGAGAAAGCATTTGACAAAATTCAACATCTTTTCATGTTAAAAGTCTTAAAAAGATAAGGAATTCAAGGCTCATACCTAAACATACTAAAAGCAATATACAGCAAGCCAGTAGCCAACATCAAACTAAATGGAGAGAAACTTGAAGCAAGACCACTAAGATCTGGGACTAGACAAGGCTGCCCACTCTCACCCTACCTATTCAATATAGTAATGGAAGTCCTAGCCAGAGCAATTAGACAAATAAAGGAAGTCAAAGGAATACAAATAGGAAAGGAAGAAGTTGAAATTTCACTATTTACAGATGATAGGATAGTATACTTAAGTGACCCTAAAACTTCCACCAGAGAACTCCTAAACCTAATAAACAACTTCGGCAAAGTGGGTGGATATAAAATCAACTCAAACAAATCAGTAGCCTTCCTCTACTCAAAAGATAAACAGGCTAAGAAAGAAATTAGGAAAATGAAACCCTTCACAATAGTCACAAATAATATAAAATATCTTGGAGTGAATCTAACCAAGCAAGTGAAAGATCTGTATGACAAGAATTTCAAATCTCTGAAGAAAGAAATTGAAGAAGATCAGAAAATGGAAAGATCTCCCATACCCTGGATTGGCAGGATTAACTTAGTAAAAATGGCTATCTTGCAAAAAGCAATATACATGTTCAATGCAATCCTCATCAAAATTCCAAATCAATTCTTCATAAAGATAGAAAGAACAATTTCCAAATTAATTTGGAATAACAAAAAACCCAGGATAGAGAGAACCATTCTCAAGAACAAAAG
Organism: Rhabdomys pumilio; assembly: GCA_030674055.1. NCBI lineage: Eukaryota > Metazoa > Chordata > Mammalia > Rodentia > Muridae > Rhabdomys > Rhabdomys pumilio. The sequence goes on from JANHMN010001245.1 coordinate 6,617, forward strand.
AACTTCTGGGGGAATCACCATCCCTGACCTCAAACTGTACTACAGAGCAGTAGTAATAAAAACTGCATATAATTGGTACAGAGACAGGCAGGAAGATTAATGGAATACAATTGAAGATCCAGAAATGAACCCACACACCTATGGTCACTGGATCTTTGACAAAGGAGCTAAAACCATCCATTGGAAAAAACAGCATTTTCAACAAATGGTGCTGGATCAACTGGAGATCAGCATGTAGAGGAATGCAAATCAATCCATTCTTATCCCCTTCTAAAGAGAAGAAATGGGGAAAGGGAATGGCATCTGAAATGTAAATAAGATATCCAATAAAAGTTAAAAAAAAAAAAAAAAAAAAAAAAAAAAACGACCCATAAAAAAAAATTGGAAGCCTGAGAGGTCCAGAAAACAAACTGAAACTGTGGCACCTGCATCTCATCTCCTACATCCCTGCACCTGAGCTCAAAGCATTTTGATTAGCATTTAGGAACACACCTTTCAACCCTAAGTCCACACAGATTCCTACCACCACCTGCATGACAGAGTCCACTCCTGTCAGCAAAGTGAGTGCTCTGAGAAACAAAATCACCTAATAAGTTTAAAAATCACTTTCAGGTTTCACCTCGGTCCTGCTGACAGCCTCCCAGAACTCCTGGACAACTCATAGCTGCTAGAGAATGGGTCCAGAGCGTGAGCCCTGAGGTTGCCACCAAATGCAATGCCAGCACCACAGCACCCTCTGCTGTAAAACATCCCAGGGCCAAGTCTCCCAAACAGAACTGAGGGCCAGCCTATGGAGAATTTTAGCTTCTTACTAGGAATCCTTTCTTGCCTCTGGCTCCTGCTTTGCCCTCCAACAAACAAAACCATCCTCCATGACTGCAGCTCATTGCAGAGGCTAAAGCTAACTCAAATAAAATAGACTCTACTGTGACTTACATCAGATAGACTCCTGTCTGTTAATTTTGGGGTTTTCTAATATCCCAAGCTGCACAGTTCTCTTCCTGCCACTCACTTCCTAAGTGTGTTGTTTCTGTTTTATATACTCTAAAAAACAACTTTTGCCTTTTTCACTTCTTTTCTATTTTGTGGATTTGTGAACATCAGGTTTCAGGGGCTTTTGCTTGCCTTGCCCACCTCTCTCAGGATTATGAATACCACCCACAGTATGAGTGCAGAAGGCTCATGTGATCCAGCCCAGGAACACACTGTTAATGTCCTTGTGTGCCTGGACCTAGAACAGGAGAGTGGGCTTTTTAATTCTTGTTTGTGAAGAAGCTTTCTTGGGATTCTGCACTTGTGCCTCCTGGCTTCTTCCAGTACTGCCATGAGCAAGCAGATCTTGAGTCATGGCTGTCTGTCCTTGATATCCCTGACTTAGAAGACCTCTGGTTTGACTCTTCCTCATGAAACTGCTTTCCAGTCTTGCTGTCTGCTTCCCTGTAAATATGACTCTGGTGCAAGGCACCCTGGAGTAGAACTATCCCGACAGATCCCTGCCTGCCTGTATCCACACACAAGAGACTGAAGAATAGAAATGATATCTGCATTCAACTCAAACACACACACACACACACACACACACACACACACACACACACACACAAACACTAAAGCAGGAGACAGAGAGAGGGGCTGGGAGAGTGAGCATGTGGAGAGGAGATTTGCTGTCCTGAAGCTTCATCTCTACACTTAGCTGTTTTCTGCTAACCATTTCTTTGCTGGGAATACAGGATTACCATCTGCTCAGGAATCCAGCTGACCAAAGGAATATTAAGGGGATTTCTAAGGAGGTCATGGTGACACATGCCTTTAATCTCATCAGGAGGGAGGCAGAGGCAGGGAGATCTTTGCATTGGTGGCCTGTTTGGTCTACAAAGTGAGTTTTACAAGAACCAGGGCTACACAGACAAACACTCTCTGTAATGAATAGTTTTGCTGTCAACTATATTGATTAAATCTGCAATTAGCCAAATCCAAAAAGGAAGACACATCTGCAAGGGACATTAGTTTAATTCATAGAAAGTAATCTCTGTGGTCATCTCATGGTACTGGCATCTCAAAACACTTCTGTCTTCCACTGCAACTAGGCTTCACAAATAGTTTCTTATAGACTCCCTTTATGGTGACAGGCCTTGACTCCTTTGCATGACACCTTCATGTTTTCAAAACCAGTACCACCTGGGTAACTCTTATACATTACCATGTCCAGCCACTGCACGAGAGAGGTACAACCTTGGCTATCTCTGAAACACAATTTCTTTGTGCTCTCAAAAAAAGACTTCCCAGAAATTTTCACCTCAATTACACTGGTCTCTTCTTAACCACCACTAAATTTTTAGGTCTAGTTAGCCAGCATCAATAGTTCCAGTAATGCAAAGTTTTCACCTTAGTATTTTTAGTTCTGGTATCTTGTTAATCACAGCTGATTCTTTAGCCCTAGCTAAAAACAACCCACAGAATATTCACAACCAAAATTGCAATGGCCTTGATAAGATTCCTTAATCTTCCCTTTGAAACTTCACAAGCCAGGCCTCCATCTTCTGCTTGCTCAGCTTGGTTTCTTAGAGGATCCAGGACTACCATCCACAATGGGCTTAGCCCTCCACTCTTGATCACTAATTGAGAAAATGTCTTACAGCTGGATCTCATGGAGGCATTAACTCAAGGGAGGCTCTTTTTCTGTGAGAACTGCATCTGGTGTCAAGTTGACAAAGAAAACTGGCCAGTAGAGGCCTCCTAGGTGAACTTCAAACACATCCTGAAATGAATTGGAAACAGTTATCCGAACTGAAATAGGTACCTTGGACACGAGGAGTCAAATGACTAGTTCACAGTCTGATCTCCTAGAACTTCCAGAGAATGGAGTCTGGGTGTTAGGAAGGTTATTGAACTCAGAAATGTTTATTGTATTTACTTTGTTTCCAACTTGTCATGATTGTGTGTCCTTCAGGACTCTGAAGTTCAATAAACCTTACATGTAAATGACTGTATGTTATCCTGGTTAATGAAGTTTTAATGTAAATAAACCAAGGTGCAAATCAGAAGGAGACCCTTATGATCATGGACCTGACTCAAAGCACCAAATAGAGCATCCCTTCCCCTTCCCAACTCAGGTGTACAGGAAGGGCTTTCCTGCTCAGCAGGAGACTTCAGCACTAAGACTTCTTGTGGAAATCCATCCATCAATAATGCAGAGGGAACTAGTGAGGAGAGTTTAACCACTGGGCAGGACTGTTATGGGCAAGTGGATATACTTTCAGAGATGCAAGCTGCTGCCCCTTTGAATGATGGTTCTGGTCCCTGCCAGTTGATTTTGTTCTGAAAAAGTGTTGTAGAGAAAACCAACCAGGAATCTCAAGGATACACAGAAAAAAAAAACATTAAAAAACAAATACAAAAAGAAAAGAAAATTTACCTACCTATAGAACCCAGGTATGCACATCTCATCGGAGCCACCACAGTTCTTGAATTTCTGATCCCCTTCTAAGTCAGGCATCTCTGAACTGTCAAACCCCAGAGACTGCTGTTGTAGAGGGATTAGCCATGCCTACATTCTATCTGACAACTTCCCTAAGCTGTTTCACTCCTATGGATGTGGAACTCAGGGATGTCCTAGAGTGGGACAATAGGATTAGCTGTCTCAGGTGCTGCCTTACACTGTGTCCAATTCCTTCACTGAGATGCCCAGCTCAGAGACATTTCCTGTAAAGTCTATTAAGTAAGGGATTTAGTTCCTTGTTCTGAGAGCTGCTACTTGTCTTCGCCTTCTCTATGCACACAGACACCACCCCACACCCTTGCAAGTGCTTTGAATATTAATATTAATTGTGTCCACATTTTGAGACATACTTAAAAGCTCTGTGCTGTCCTTTTCTTTGTTTCCCTTTTTGAAAAATCTTTTATTTTAGGAAGATATTTAAACTATAAACATTAGATTTTCATCTGAAACTAATTTTAATCCATCTTCCCCCAAAATATTTTACACAGAGAGAGAAAGAAATAAAGAGAGAGAAAGAGAGAGAGAAATGCGGGAGAAAGAGACAGAGATTGAAGCACCTTCCTTCCTTTCCTCCTTCTGTTCCTCCTTCCTTCCTTCCTTCCTTCCTTCCTTCCTTCCTTCCTTCCTTCCTTCCATCCTTTTTAATTAGGATCTGTCTATGTATCCCAGGGTGTCTGGAAACTCATTATGTAGATCATGTGACTTCTGAACTAAAGAATACTAGGGTCAAATCATTTACCACCACATTCACTCAGACTGATTCATGTTTTTATTCTAATGTCTGCTTTGTTTTGTCCCCCTAGAGAAATTATCCGAAGCAGGCATCAGAAAGAAGCAGAGAGTAGCATTGTGTTTCTTGAATGCAGCAAGCCCTGATAAAGTCCTAAGTTACTCTTTCAAATGACTCTAAAATAACATACTGAACATTCTCAAGAATCTGAACATTACCATTTGCAGAGATGAAAAGAAAGTTTAATATATAGATATGTGAGAAACATCTGTTTTCATATTCTGTATTTTATAGCCTTGATATTAAAACTCATATATGCTATCTATGTTTTCTATGAGTTCCAGGGGATCAGAATCTCTCTTTAGGGAATTGCAGATACCAGGTACACATTTGGTACACAGATACACATACATGTAACAAGGAAGTATGCATTCAATTAACAAATATGTCAGATGAAAACACTCTTTCAGGGCTAGCGAGAGAGGCTCAGGAGTTAGAATACAAATAACTTTTGCAGATGACCCAGAATTAGTTCCCTTCACACACATGGTGACTCTCACATCTCAGGGAATTTGAAGCACTCTTGTGGGCTCTCTGGGACCTATGCACACACATTGTGAGCCCACATGCATGCAGGAAAAACACTCATACGTATACAATAAGAACAAATGAGTCTCTTTAAAATAGAGAATATCCTTGAATTCAAAAAATAGCATATATTTATGGTAGTATTTCCTCTAATGAAATATCTTTATTATACAATAGGTATATTTTGTAAAAATAATGATTTTTAGGATGTACTATATATTCATTTAAAAAGAAAATAACATTTAAAACACCAAGTAACAATCTGTCATAAAAGAAGAGTTTTCAGAAAGAAGGCCAACTTTCTGTAAAGTATGCAAATATCCCACACTGTCTTACATTACTTCTCTTGAGAGATGGTTTACTTCTTTATGTCACAGTCATAACATTTCTAGGATTTTTGAAACTTGTTTTATGGGTCCCCAAATACCATTTACAAGTTTTCACAATGTCAAAAGTACCTAGGATGTATTTTGTTGTCTTATTTTATTTATTCCATTCATTTAAATTTTTCAGTGTATTGCTTTATTCAGGGGTCATTCCTAAGTCCCCTGTTTCCCGTTTGAGCTGTGCAGGAGAAAATGTGTCATGAAGCAAATCAAAGCTGGATGGTTTCCTGTAGCATTGGGATGTCCCAA
>JANHMN010001246.1:0-12062 GCA_030674055.1 Rhabdomys pumilio
ATGTATAGAAGGTTCAATATGCATACAGTATGAAAAATGAATATAAATAACAACTTAATAAGGATACCCATCACCAGTCATTATGTGTTCACGGTGTTTTTAAGTATGTATATGGTTATTTTGCCATAGGGGTTACTTTAATTCATAAGAACAAGGCAAACTTGTGAAGAAAACACTGACATAGCTTAAAAGGTAAAGCAAAAACCATATAGTCTTCTATGTTCTCTGTTCAATAAAGATTAACAAATTGTACTAGAAAAATTGTCATATACATCTCTACATTTTCTTAATTTCAGGGGCTTATACCACATCAGAGACTTCCTATGCTGCACATTTTTAAATCAAATTTAAACAAATTATGTAACCTGATTTATCAATAGTTATATATTTTATAAATGAATAATTTAAAAGAAGTACACATATATCAATAAAATTTAATATATATAATAATGCTCATTTTCAAAAAAAATTCTGCATAAATTGTCAGTAAAACAGTAACTTCTCTGAAGAAATAAAACAGTATAAGGCTCTCATTTAATTCACACTTTTTCAAATAATTTTAATCATTATTTTTGGTCTAAGAAACTCCTCATATTGAAAGATAATTACTTCATATGCATTAATAACTTAATATCTGTTCCATTTCAGAATTATAGATTCTTAATCAGTAAAATCTGTATAAACGGAATGCATTAAAACCTGTAACACTCCTAAGTAATATTCTAGGTCATTATTAATTTTCAACATTTTGTATTTTATTGTATATAAAATCATAGACTGAATAACTACTCTCTAGGCTCAAAATAAAAACAACACACACAGTAAAACAGCAACAACATGAGTATAAACTTAAACACTTGTGAAGACTTTATTCATTTTTATTGATTATTTTGTTTATTTTCATTTCAAATGTAATTTTCTTTCTCAGTTTTTTTCTCCACAAACCCCAATTGCCTTCCCCCTCTCCCTGCTTCTATGAGGGTGGTCCCTCAATCAGCCACCCACACACTCTCACCTTGGCCCCCTAGTCTTCCCCTACACCGTGTCATCGAGCCTCCACAGGACCAAGGGGATACCCTCCTATTGATGTCAGATATGGCAGTCCTCTGCTGCATATGCAGCTAGAGCCATGGCTCCCTCTATGTGTACTCTGTGGGTGGTGGTTTAGTCCCTGGGAATGGTGGGGTGTCAGGTTGGTTGATATTGTTGTTGTTCTTATGGGGTTACAAACCCTTTCAGAACTTTCAGACCTTGCCCTAACTCTTCCATTGGGGTCCCCTCACTCAATATGATAATTGGCTGCATGCATCCAGATGTGTGTGCCCCGCGCAATCATCTCGCCAGCAAGAACGCACGCGAGCACCAGGATCCTTCTGCAGTAAGCACTTATTGTGATGAAAGGAGGAAGAGAGACAGCCCCAAAATGGCACTGCTTATATACACCCTAGGGTGGCGTGGACATATCTGATTGGCTGCTTGCTCATAAACCCGTATGACGCCCCGGGCTGGGCAGTGACTTGGCGTGCTTTCACCACTTGCACATGCTCAATTTACATGTTTACATGCTGGAGCACCGGATGCCAGCGCCATCTTGTAATGGCGAATGCTGTCACCGCTCGCCGTGGCTCTCTACATCTCCCCCTTTTTGTTTTATTAAATAAGACTGTAAGGTCGTCTGGCAAGGCTCTAAGTCATCTCTCTTGTAGAGGAAGGTAGAGGTCTAGTCCCTTATGCAAAATGTTGGGATATTGTAAAGAATTTCCACCCTGGTCGTTGAGTCCATGAGTGTACTTTAATCTACCCATCCCATTGCCTTTGACAGGGAGAGGATTTGGCAACTTGACCTCTATTCAACCAGACATGCCTTCGAGGAATCTATCCCTGAGGAACATCCCCTGTATATCACAGTATACACTCCACCCAGAGACGTGCAGAGAGCGGGGCTTTTGCCTCACCAACTCAGTGCAATGGGATAGAACCCGTGGGGTGCATTGGCTGAGGGCTCAAGCGCTAGCTATTTTCGTAGCATAGACAGCCAGACTCCAGGTGAGGAACCTTGTTCTAAAGCAGCAAATGCTTGGGCAATCACCGCCTTGTCACGCTTCTGTTGAGTTTTGAGTTTGCAAACCAACCATAATATGAACACTAATCCACAGCATAGGGCTGTACCAAACATGCCTACTCCCACCCATTCTTTAAAGAAAGAAAAGGCCAAAGATCTCTCAACATTTCCTCGAACTCCAGGGTCCAATTCTGCAGCAAAAACCTAGAAAGGGATGATCCCCCATCTCAGTTCCGCATGTCCCACCATCAGCAATGTCAGCCAGAATATCACCGTCAGCAGGAGGGTCTTCATGTCTCTGGGCAGGATCAAGCTGAGATTCCAAGATTTTTCGTGTTAGGCGTTCCAGTAGCCAGAATGGATTGTCTTCTTCCTGTGGAAAAACACAAACAGCTCCCCTGGATCTTATTAAAATAGGATCCGGGCCTTTCCAGTGTCTGGTCAAAACATCCTTCCCTTTGACCATCTCTTTTGGCCTGTCAGGCTCTAAACAATGACGGTCAGCTGCTGTGTGGCCTTGACTGTCCAGATTTAAAAATTTTAGGGTAAAAAGTGCTATAGAAATGGTGACTTGTGGCACTGAGGGTAGAGCTCCCTCGACTCCCCCCTTTTGTTTTATTAAATAGGACTTAAGAGTGCGATGAACCCGTTCTATAATGCCTTGTCCTTGAGGATTGTATGGTAGACCTGTTAGATGGGTCACCTCCATTTGGGGCAGAATTGTCCAAACTTCTGAGAAGTGTAAGCTGGTCCATTGTCAGTTTTAAGAATTTTTGGCTTTCCCCAGGCACTCCATGCCTCGAGGCAATGCTGAATAACATGGGCCTCCTTTTCTCCGGCCAATGGGGAAGCAAATATAATTCCAGAACAAGTGTCAATGGAAACATGTAAATATTGCAATTTGCCAAAGGATGGGATGCGAGTAACATCCATTTGCCAAATCTATAGTGGCCGAATTCCTCGTGGATTAATTCCTACATGAGGCACTGTCAAAAATTGACAACAATTTTGACATTGAGTCACTACATCCCTAACCTCTTTTCTGGTTATGTCAAATCTCCAACATAAAGTCTCAGTGATTACATGAAATCTTTTATGGAAATCTTTGGCCAAGGTCAACTTTGGAGATAGGGAGACAGCTATTAACTTTGTGGCTCAGTCTGCCAGGTCATTTCCATGGGACATTGGTCCCGGTAGACCTGAGTGAACCCTGGTGTGTAATAAAAACAGAAAATCCCCTATTAACTAGGGTAAATTGAAATTTTTGAAAAACTTCTACAAGTCTACTAGAGGGCTTGATTAATCCAGCACCTTCTAGAACTTTAACTGCATTTACTACATAAAAGGAATCTGAAACAATATTTAAAGGGCCTGGAAAGGTTTCAAGAACCTCTAATACTACCAAGCATTCCACAACTTGAGGTGAAGTCTCATGGTATTGTTTGGCTGTGACTTTATTATTAGTTACATAGGCACCCACACCTGTTTTTGACCCATCTGTGTAAACAACCACTCCATCTGGGAGCGACTTCTGAGATATAATGTGTGGAAACACAATAGCTTGAGTTAAGGCAAATTGTAAAATGGGATGTTTAGGATAGTGATTATCTATTTGACCATTAAAGGAGGTGACCAACACCGCCCAAACATCAGAGGTAGCAGTTAATATTTGAACCTGATGTGCAGTATATGGCACTATTAAAACCTTAGGATCCCTTCTAAAATGGGTAATGGCTGCTTTTAGCCCACAAAGGGCAAGCTGAGTGACTGCATCAGGATACCATTCAATAATCTTTGCAGGGGATGCATTAGGATGGATCCATAGTAGGGGCCCATCTTGCCATAACACAGCAGTTGGTAAATGTCTGGTCTTAAAAACACATAAATCAAAAGGGTTGGTTATATCAATACGTTTTAATTGGGCATTTTGTAAGGCATTTTCCACCACTTGTAGGGCACGGCTCGCAGCTGACGTTAAGGCCCTTGGTGAGGAAAGGTGAGTGTCCCCTTCCAGAATGTCAAACAAAGGTTTTAATTCAGCAGAGGGGATTTTTAAAAATGGTCTTAACCAATTTATATCACCTAATAATTTTTGAAAATCATTTAAGGTATGTAAATGGTCTCTGCGACTCTCTAATTTCTGAGGAACTATTTTTTCCTGGTAAATAACTGTTCCTAGAAAGGAGCCTACTTCCGAAATTTGAACCTTTTCTGTGGCAATATGTAGGCCCCATTGTCCCAATGTTTTAATTAATAGGGGGTATGAGGTTTGCAAAATAACTAACTCCTTATGGCACATAAGAATGTCATCCATATAAAGGATCAATAACAAGGAGGGAAATTGTTTCCTAACTGACTCAAGGGCCATTTGTACATACAGCTGACACATGGTAGGACTATTGGCCACACCCTGAGGCAAAACTTTCCACTGATATCTCCTGTCTGGTTCAAGGTGATTAACAGAAGGCAGGGTAAATGCAAATCTTTGCCTATCTTGTGGGTATAGGGGAATAGAAAAAAAGCAATCCTTAATGTCTATAATTATTATCCTCCATTGCTTAGGTAAAGCAGAGAGCAGAGGTAGGCCTCGTTGCACTGAGCCAAACAGCCTCATTTGTGCATTAATGGCCCTTAAATCATGGAGAAGTCTCCCTTTCCCTGATTTCTTTTTTATGACAAAAATAGGTGTATTCCAAGGAGAAGTGGAAGGCTCTAAATGACCAAGCTGTACTTGTTCTTTAATCAGCCTTGTAGCAGCTTCCAATTTTTCAGAGGATAGCGACCATTGAGGAACCCACATGGCCTCCTCTGTAAGCCAGGGTATGGGCATAGAGCCCTCAATGGCGACTAGAGAAAACCCAAACCTTGTCTTCCTGTATTACTTTCTTGTGAGATTGGGTTTAACTTTCTTTGTTCTTTTTTGTCAAGGCCTTTTCCTTCCTTATATCCCATCCTTTTCATAATATCAATAGCTTGTTGAGAGTACTCATTGGTTAATATTAATCCTAAGCCTTGTAAGATGTCTCTTCCCCAGAGATTAACGGGGAGAGGAAGCACATAAGGTATGAAACTTCCTTTTTGACCCTCTGGTACCTGCCAAGTCAAGGAGCGTGAACTGACTGCAGGGCTGGCCTCATATCCCAGTCCTTGTAGGGAATGGGATGACTGTGTAACAGGCCATGCCTTAGGCCACTAGTTGGAGGAAAAATGCTTTTATCAGCTCCTGTGTCTAAAATTCCTATAAAATTCTTCTTCTCTATCATTAATTGTAAAGTGGGTCTAGTTTTAAGATCAACTACCAGGTGAGCAAAGTCAGTTCCTGAAGAACCAAGCCCGTTGGCACCTCTAGGCACCCTGGTGGATGGGAAACAGTCATGTAAACTTGGAAGAATAACTAATTGAACAATCCTATCCCCAGGGGAGATAGAAAATATGCCTTGTGGACAAGAACAGAGAACTTGAAGTTCCCCGGTATAGTCTTGGTATATCACACCTGGATGAACCACAAGCCCCTTCAAGGCAAGAGAGGAGTGACCTAAAATAAGGCCGACACTTCCTTCAGGCAGGGGACCTTTAAAATCAACTGGGACAGGCTGTATGCCCATATGTGGCATTAGTAAGAATTGGGAGATGGAACAGAGGTCCAATCCTGTGGAGCCTCTTGTGGCTCTACGGCCGCAAACATCCTCCGGTTTTGTGTCTGTGTCCCATACTTTTCGGGGCCCTGAGACCTGTGGCCCTGATACCCATTTTTTGGATTTCCTTCATCTCTTCCTGCTGGGGAGGGACCATGCTGAATAATCTTTCTTTGAATGTCCCTAACCGAGCGACATTCATTGGCCCAATGATAGCCCTTCCTGCATTTTGTGCATAACCCAGGGGTTCTCTTTTGCATAGGAGTATGACATTCTAGTTTCAAATGACCTGGCTTACCACAATTATAGCAGACCTTATGTACACCAGGACTTGCGTGATTTTGGCTTTGCAAAATGGCTGCGGCGAGGCCAGCATTAGTTAATTAGGCCTCCAAGTCCTCGGCAGATTTTTATCCAGTCTGTCAGCCCTTTGTTTCTTCTAAGGGTAATAACTGTCTTGCATTCTGGTGAGGCATTTTCATATACTAATTGCTCTATCAATGGCTTAACCCGTTCCAGGTCTCCAAAGATCCTACCTGCCACTTCTGTCATCCTAGCAACAAAGTCTGAGAATGGCTCTTGGGGGACTTGCAAGATTTTGATTAGATGTCCCCCAGCCTCACCTTTCTTTGAAAGGGCTTTCCACGCTTTTATAGCGGCAGCGGAGATTTGGCCATATGCTCCCCAATCATAGTTTATTTGATAGTTAACAAACTGTCCTTGCCCTGTTAACAATTCAAAAGTCCACTGTCTTTGATTGCCTTCCTCATTGGTGTTGGCCTTTGCCTGTACTTGAGAAGCATCGTGCCACAAGGCTATCCATTCCATGTACTGTCCCATATTAGGGAGAGCAGCTTTCAGTGTATTTTGCCAGTCATTCGGAGTCATCGCCATAGTGGCAAGTCTCTCAAGCTGCATGACTGTAAAATTAGCATCAACTCCATATTTGTTAACTGATTCAGCAAGCTCCTTATAAGGGGTATATTCTACCGGCGCGTAGACGTGACCTCCCTCCGCAGCCTCAAACACTGGAAAGGCTTGTAACATCCTTCTTTTGTCTTCCTTTGAAAGGAAGGAGTCTGAGCAGCACTTGTCTGCATAAGGCGGAGGAGTGCTGGAGACAATAAGTTGGGAGGGCACGACAGGCCGATGGCTGTGCGGTTCCTATCTCCCGTTTTCTTTTGCTTTCGATTTTGCAGCAGCGGCCGCTCATCTGGATGGTACCTTTCCTCCTCATAGCCGGCTGCCTCTTCATCTAAGTCTTCCTCCTCAGAGGGGCCAAGTTCCTCCGACTCAGAGCTACCAAGCCCTAAGGCCTCCAGTTCCTTTACTGGATAAAAAGGTTTCTTTTTCGGGGCCCTCCCTCCCTTCTTACATCTCTCTCCCAGGGCATCCTTTCCCTCAGCTTTCGCTTCCGCGGACTGAGCATCTTTGGAAGGGTCTTTTTTCTTAGGCATGCCTTTTCTTTTTTCTTTGTGAGCTCCTAATCTCTTATCCCGCTCTGTTTCTGATATGCTGTCTTGTAACTCCTCTAGCACTCCCTGGCCTACCACGATAGTTGAGCATCATTTCTCATCCTGTAAAACCAAAAGGAAGAGAACAAGTGCCACTAGCACAATAGCGAAAGCTTCTAGAGCTCCTGCCAACTGGGGAGAGGGATGAGATAAATCAAGACCAAACATGCCTCTCAGAGCTTACCTTTGTGCTGCAGTTCTGAATCCTCTCCGCGAGCGGAGGCTTTCCTCAGCACTGGCGATGGTGGGTTCCCAGGTTTTGGCAACAGCTGTGCCCCGTGCAATCATCTCGCCAGCAAGAACGCACGCGGGCACCAGGATCCTTCTGCAGCAAGCATTTATTGCGATGAAAAGAAGAAGACCCCGAGCCCCAAAATGGTACTGCTTTTATACACCCTAGGGTGGCGTGGACATATCTGATTGGCTGCTTGCTCATAACCCCGTTTGATGCCCTGGGCTGGGCAGTGACTTGGCGTGCTTTCACCACTTGCACATGCACAATTTACTTGTTTACCCGTGGGAGCACCAGATGCCAGTGCCATCTTGTAATGAATAATGCTGTCACCGATCAACGCGGCTCTCTACAGATCTGTATTGGTCAGGTTCTGGATCAGTCTTTCATGAGATAGCTGTAAATAGAGTCTCATGTGTGCAAATGAAAAATAGAGGTTTTCATCATCTGATTTGAAATGTTTAATTACTGAAATATTCTACAATAAAAAGGCTGACAATAAACTGCAGTGTATTCCAGAGGTAATGTGTGGGTGAGATAGTTTACATGGAATTATAGTTTCAGAAATATACTTTGTTTGACAAGATTATCATCTGCAACATCTACACTTTCTACATTAAAATATAATTCAATGCAGGTCTTAAATGGAAGTAGTTACAACCTCCTTATATTTCTGGCCATTAACAGGAAGTACATGTAAGACACAGCTATATCTTTTTTTAAAGGTTTGTTTCTTTTCTTTTCTTTCTTTCTTTTTTTTTTTTTAAACAATTTACCTGGTGAAAGCCTCATTTGTTCATTGCCTGTAATACCATGAAGACTCAGAGGTGCAAGTGTTAGTACTTCATCTTGTTGAAGATCCTCTTGTTTAAATTTTCTGTGTAAACCCTCAGAGAAGTAAATAATACAAAGATACAAAACACAAAGCAAGCCATCTCCTCTGTTTAAAGATTACAACTCAAGAGCTTATCACTTGTCTGTCCTATTGCATGGTAGACATGGATTCAATAGCCAGAAAAGATACAGCAAAGAACAACAATGCTCTATTTTGGCAACTCCCATACTGTATGACATTCATCATGTCTGTATTTCTCAGAAGGTAGATGAGGGTTTAAAGCAGGGACAATCGTGATATAAGACATAAGAACAAAACATAAGGACATAAATGAAGATGGAGCTTAAGAAGAACATACATAGAATTCTGATTTACAAATCATAGCTGATGATAGCTTAGAGAAATACCTAAGATGTGCATGTCCCTGTGGTGAACACGATGATGATGTAAGGAGTTATTAGGTCAGCAAAAGTCAACATCTCTTACAATGGTGGCATGTCCCACACACTTATTGTCTCTTCTTTGATACCTCTGAGATCTGCATCACGTTGGCCATGGCTACAAATGCTATACAGCTCTTGTAGACCCCTTTGGTTTATAGTCTCCATGATTATATAGCTGTGATATAAAAGTTGTGTATAGCTGTGTTGTTGCATAGCAACAAAACTCAACAACTATCTACATTGCTATAATCTGCCTTTAATTTCAATATTTCTATTTCTACTTCAGTTACTCTTTCCTGAAGAGAACTCTATGATAATTCATATCTCTGATATACCTATTACTTTATTAATATAATAGTAAGAATAGTATGCCATATGATTAAGTTGATATATAATTTTCAAATTGTCTGCTATAATTACTTAAAATTATCATCTTATAAACATAAATATTTACTTCTAGATTAAAGATATGAAGAGATAATGTTAGCAATTTTTGTCATGGTTGTGCCTGAATATTGATAGTAGCATCTTAAAAAAGCAAAAGATAATTTTGACTCATGTATTCAGGGATCTTTCTATTCAATATTGCAGAGAAGTTATAGCAATAGAAGCATCTCGATCCTTTTCTGTTTGTTTTTGTTTTGTTTGTTTGTTTTTATTTGTTTTATTTATTTATTTATTTTGTTTTTGTTACAGGGTTTCTCTGTGTAGCCCTGGCTGTCCCGGAACTCACTCTGTAGACCAGGCTGGCCTCAAACTCAGAAATCCACTTGCCTATGCCTCCCAAGTGATGGGATCAAAGGCGTGCGCCACCACTGCCCTGAAGCATCTCTATCCTTGATGCCTACGCGTGAGCCTTAGCTTCCATGTTGTATCAGACAGAGTCAGAGATTTGGTGGATGGAACCAGAAATAGATATAAACTCAAAGTCCATAACCTAATAACATACTTACAACAACAAGCCAGTTTCCTAAGTCATTAAAACAGCACTGAAGGCTGAAACCTGACCATTTGAAACATGGGCCAGTGGAGACTCATTGAACTTGCAATGTAAATTGCAAATTCAAATGATTGCTGGCCAGAAGAAATGGTGCAGTAATTATGAACCCTCATTGACAATAAAAAGGCCTAGGTTTGATTCCCAGAAGTCACATCATGGTTCTCAGCCACACTTAACTCAAAATCAGAACACAATATTCTATATTCATACTAAACCTTTATTTAAAAATGTTTATTTTTCAAGATGAAACAATGTTCTCCAAAGTTCAAAGTGTCAGATTTTAATTTTACAAAATTAAAATATGCCCATATCTCTTCTTACATTGTAAGAATCATGTAAGAATAGAAAGGAGAGAGAATATTAAAGCCAACAAACTTTATAAATCATGTAAATCATTCCTTCAAGCATGCACCTGTTTAAAAGTCTAGAGTATTAATGAAAAATATTTGCCCCTTCTAAAATAAAATGAGTTCTGTCATTATTTATGCATACATTTTTGTTTGATACAGCATAGCATCTTTTCTTGGAACAGTTGGATTTTACATGGTAAACACTAGTCTATAGAATGTACTTGCTTGTGTGTACATTAGTATGATGAATGCTTTCATACTTGCAATATTTAATGATTGAGAAAATTATTCACCAGAAGTTTCTACACCAAAATGACTTTTTCAGGAAAAAAAAAACATGAAAAATCATGCTATGATTTGTTTTTTTTTTCTGAGATATGCAATTTGAGGGGAAATATGATGTTATTAGATTTGAAAATAATATTGAGCTGGGGTTAATTTTCTACTTTTATGTATTCTAAATAAAATTTAACTTTTGATAAATTAATTTTCAGTGTTGATTTATTAATTTATGATATGGCTCCTACAATTCTTGGCAAAATTGGTTTTGTTTTTCTCATTTTTGTCAATAATTTTCTTTTTTTCATAGCAAGATATATCTATGATAGCCAATATTTATATTCTGACCCAAATTTTGTCATCCAGTATTCTGTGCTTTTCCTTTGCTCTTAAATTTTTTCTAAACCTCTCCCAAGGTATTCCTTGAGCCCTAGAACAGTTTATAAGTTTATGAACCTTTCATAACTCTTAGCTTCCATGCTATAGTAAGATTCATATATTTCAGTCTTTCAATTATGTCTGATTCTCTGTTCGCACTGCCACCTATAATCTAAAGAAACATTCCTCTGTGAAAAAGGCAATTGGCAACAGTTGTCAATGGACATGAACAGAGATGTTTAGAAGATATTTGATATACTTACCACATGTATTTAACAAAGTAATAGAAGTTGACTCTTAGCCAAGAGTTAATGACAGCTCCACATAAGTTTATTACTTACATATTTTTGTTTTGCACACAGTAGACAACTCAGTTTCTCTGCTGAAAAGTATGCCTAAACTCTAATTAGAATATAATATTCTTCAACCATAAAAGTTATAATTTTAGTTCACCAGTGGGTGAATGTTGCATTTTATTTGTTGGTATGTAAAAACACATGCAGTCATTAGACACAAGTATCTATCACACAACAAATACAAATTACATCCTGCAAACATAATGATCATAATCCTAAGTATGGCCATTTAAGAAGTAAACTCTTTATTTTTTGACTATTTATGTTTATTGTCTTGCTTGTTACTTGATTATTTGCATCTACTGTATTGCTAGTTCCTCAACCTAGAGCTGACCTTAATGCTTGCATGTAATTAAAATGGTATAAAACAGAAAGGAGGAGGGGGGATGGTATGGGGGTTTCTGGTGGAGGATGGGTAAAGAGGATGACATCTGAAACGTAAATAAATAAACTAGCCAATAAAAAAAGAATAATTAAAATAAATAAAATAATATTAATACAAAGAAGTATATCCTTAAGCATATATAGTCTAATGTCATGGATTAAAGAAAAATCATAGTACACACATTGGGTAGTGGCCATTTCTAGCTCAGAGATGTGGAACACATCTATAAAATAATCAAGTGTGTACAGAAATGCCCCTGAATATGCTCAGTTTACATCATGTAGTTTTAGCTTGAAATTAAGAAAAAATATCATCAAGATACATTATTAACAGAACTGTGGACATCAGAGATTTGAGCAGTTCTGCTCAGCTTGTTTGATGAGTAAGTACACCAAGGCTGTGTATTCTGCAATATACAATTCTCAAAACAAATTTTAGTATCAAGCTAATTTATTTTTATTTTTTTCTGTTCTTTGCTTTCTTTTTTATGTAAATTTTTTATATATTTTTTAAATTGGGTATTATATTTTCATTTCAGATTTTATCCCCTTACCTCACTTCCTCCCACCACCCAGAGGAAGAGAAGGAGTAAA
>JANHMN010001248.1:0-12052 GCA_030674055.1 Rhabdomys pumilio
ACACACACCACACATATATACACACATACATACACACACATACCACATACATACCATACACATACACACCACACATACCACACAAACACACTACACATACACACATACACTCATCACACACACACCACATACACTACACATACATACACACACACATACTCATCACACATACACACACCATATGCACACACCATATATACACACACACTCATCACACACACACTGCACATATACACACATACACACACTCATCACACACACACATATACACACATACACACACGCATCACACACATACACACACACACACTCGCAAGGCTCTTCTCTGTGAAGCTTCTGCTGGGCTAGTAAGAAAGAATGCTGACTGGCTGCTTTTCCCCTCTAGAACCCTCTAGAGACAGATGAGAAGAGGAGAGGAAAAATGGGGCAGTGCAAAACTAACCAGAGAAGGGAGCTGTCTCCACTGCAGCTCACACAAGCATGGATACAAGACCACAGGAGCAGAGGCCAGTCTGACCCACATTTAAAGGGCAGGGGAGGGGGAGAGAGCTTCAGGGCTGGAACTCTGTAGTTTCCTGCCAGGACCACTACTTACAGCTCACTCCAGCCTCAGCTCCAGGACCTTGTGGAGTTAGGGCAGCTCCAAAGATGCTAACAGCATGCCTCCTCTCCCTGGGACAGGAGTTACTGGGGTCGCTAAGACTGGGGGAGAGCTCTAGGATGTAGGAATGATGACTGTCCAGGGCTCCAAATGTTTTCTATCTCAGGAAGGGCTCACATTTGTTGTTTCTCCACCCTGCCCTCACCCTGCCACCCCCCCCCTTTCCCCTCAGTAGAGAAGCATAGAAGGATTTGGGGTGGATGCAGAGGTGCTGGGAATCACTGCTTGGCTCTGGCACCCCCTCCTTCCACTCCCTGCCCTGCAAAAGCTAGAGACAAAGATCAAGAGGCTGGAAACAGACTAGCCATCTGCCCTTGACATGTTTGAGACCTTGGGAAGTCCAGCTCTTCCTTGGACACTGGCTGTTCCTTCTGTGGGTAAGATGATGGAGCACACTCTGTGAAATGGTCTGAGGCCTGGGGATGACCTTCTGAAACCCTAAGGCTCCGATCACCCAGAGATAGTTTCGGTACTGAGACTAGAGAGGTTTCTCTTCCTCTCCAGGGCCCAGTGTGCCTGAGGTCTCATCGCAGGGCCTTGTGTCTATCATTTGTGGGCTCCATGGCGGCAGGCTTTGAGGAACACAGCTAAAGCCCGGCCTTTCATCCCCACCTTGACCCTCCCGACTTACTTTTCTCAGCCATCAGTCCTTCGTGGGCCCAGCTTAGGGCATAGATGTCAGAGGGTTAGAGACGATGGTGTTCCTGGGCTTCCTACTTGGGTAACAAGCCACTCAGACAGAAGTGAGGGGCGTGGCAGGGGCGTGGCCGGGGCGTGACAGAGCCGGAGTAGGAGCAGTGTGGATTTTCAGCCGTGGAGACAGAGGAGGAGACTAATGTAAGGAAAGACCTCCACCCAGGCCTTATAAGCTATAGTTGCGGCGGCTGTGAGCAAGAACCCAGTGGACTAAGGTCCCGTGGGCCCAAAGGCAAGAGAGCCAGCTCCAGGAAACATTCTCACTCCCACATCCCAATTCTTAGGACCAGAGCCCCGTGCTCAGAATCCCAATAACAAGGAAGCAGACAGCAGCTGGTGAGGACTTCGAGAGGACATGGGGGTGACACTGAGAGCCCTAGAGCCTTCTGCTTCTGTCACAATAGCTCTGAAAAAGGGAACATGGGTTAATGAACGGATGACTCAGACACAAGCCCGTGAACGTCTGTGTACTTCTGCCAGACTGGAAGCCATCTCTAGGCCTTCAAAGCACAGGGCGCCTGAATTCCTGCCAGGGTGAGACAGGGCAGAGAACTCTGCCTGGCAGTCCATGCAATCTGACCTCCAGGACTAAGGTTTCTGCAGCCATGGGCCTGTGGAGAAGAGAGATGGTAACATCCAGTGTAAGGATGAAGAAACTAAGACCCAGGCAAGAGGGAGGGCTTTGTTTAAGCATCAAGGTTCAAGACTAGAACCTCAGCCACCTGCTCCTCAGATGACTCAATATAGGCAAGCTAGAAAACCAGTGGAGAGGTTAACTGGATTCCCCAGGCCACTGGTTCCGCTGTGGAAGGAGACGCTGTAGAGATGTAATGCAGCCACAAGACGCGTATCTTGCCCATTTACCTCAGTCACTGTTCAAATCCACCTTACAAGTCACATGACCCAAGTTCTCCAAGCATGGAGATCCTAGGGAGTTTTTTTTTTTTTTTTCCAAACCTCCCATAAGGAAATGGTAAAATTCCAGAACAACACGGGTCTCTCTGAGACCAAAGCTCTCCATCTCAGCCACCACCTGGGGACACAAGACAGCCACCTTCACTGTCAGGAGCAAGAACCAGGGGGTGGGAGTGGGGAGGCTGCATGGAACAGGACAGGAGAGTGGGCTCTACTGCCCAGACTTTGCCCAGACTTTCCCTTCTGCCAGGCTTTTTACTGCCTCTCGAAGTGCCCTTCGAGAACTGACTTGCTAGAATCAGAAGCAGCCACTCCTACTCTCTGTGTCCAACACTTTACATGTACGTGCATTTTACAGATATCTCATTTAATCTTCACTATAGCTTATTTGGGGGTGGGGAGTGCTTGCCCAGCAGGTACAAGATCCTGGGCTTGATCTCAGCATTGCCTAAAAGTGAGTGGGTGTGGTTTGCATTCCTACCCTGTAACCCCAGGACATAATGAGGTGGAAGCAGGGGGGTCAGAAGTTCAAGTTCATTCTCAAATATACCATGAGCCCAGGGCCAATCTGGGCTACACGCAACCCTGTTCACAAATAGATCTCTTTTTTTATATTTTAATTTGTATTTTATAGATATGGAAACTGAGACATGACAGTGACTCCTGCTGGTGGTCTCCAGAAGGCCCTGCAGGCTGCATGTGGATTCCAGATGGAAAGACAACCACCTTCCTAACAGTGGGAGCTGCCTGAGAGCGGAGGTGGTGAGCCCCTGTCATGGGACGTTTCCAGTATGAGGGGGAGGGGGCGTGCATATAAAAAATACTATTTATAGTTACCTTTTCAGAACTAATATTCAATTTAAGAATACACATATTAAAACACAGCTTTTTTTTTTTTTAAGGAACTTAGTGCCACATTCCCAATCTCATAGTTCTATTTATAAATGTAATAAAATAAGAACAAGAGACCTTTACTTCTCTTCAATTAAAGTTTGATTAACTTGAGTTGAAAAAAACTATACTCTTTTAAACAATCAGCCCCATGTACAACTTAATTAAATTTGCTTAAACCATTTCAACTGCATTTAAACATTTAATCTGTTTGATTTTTTTTTCCTAAGTAACTTAAATGTCTAATTGAACAACCAAACCCCTTTCATCGTGTGCTTGGAAAAAGTGCTGGAAAATCTAATAAATTAAATGTACAAATAGAGCGACTTTCGCATCCCTGTAAATACTGCAGCACGGCTTGCAAAATTAGGCACATTCTCCCGTTCCTTTCAGCTTGAAATCATCTCTCCATGGCCTTGTGATTACAGCTAAGATGGAGTAAGCACACTTCTCTCTCCTGCTCCCATTTCTTACAAATAAACACCCCCGGCACAAAACCCAGGAGTAAATACAGCACAGTCTAAGACTCTGGGAAGTAAACAATAGCATTGGATGCATAGCTGGTGGATGCAAAGCAAACACTCAAGGAAAAAAAAAAAAACCAATAAACCAGTGAATTTCCCAGGGAGTGTTTTTTGTTTTGTTGTCTTTTGGTGTTTTGTTTTGTTTTGTTTTGTTTTGTTGTTATTGTTCCTCTCGTATCTACCAGTTTGGATTTTAAGAAGCCAAACCCCAGACCTTCATAGAAGCCTAAGAAAAACTGCTCCAAAAGACATCTTCTTTCTAATCAAGGGACTGAGGACAGGGACCTGCAGGGGAGGAAGTAATAGAACTGCCCACCACCCGCTTCCCCCCCCTCCACCCCCGCCCCCTCTCCTGAGTAAATGTTAACTTTTATTCTCCTGAGGTAATTGCCATCTCTAAGCCCACTGCCTGTGTCTGTTAACCTAGGCCTAGTTTTGGAAGCTTCTTGTCTCTATATAATCTAATCTAGGCCTAGAATGTTTTCACCCTCTGAGGCATACTGCTAATATGCTCACCCTTTCTAGTTTTTTTTTTTTCTTTCTTTTTCTTTTTTTTCTTTGATGGCTGGCTGGCTGGATCAACTTAGCTGCCTGGCTCAAACTCCTCTCCAAGCTAACTGATTTAATCTGCTCTCTCTCTCTCTCTCTCTCTCTCCCTCTCTCCCTCTCTCCCTCTCTCCCTCTCTCCCTCTCTCCCTCTCTCCCTCTCCCCCTGTCCCCCTCTCCCTCTTCCCTTCCCCCTACCCCCTACCCCCTACCCCTCCCCCTCTCCTCCCTCTCCTCCCTCTCCTCCCTCTCCTCCCTCTCCTCCCTCTCCTCCCTCTCCTCCCTCTCCTCCCTCTCCTCCCTCTCCATCCCCTCCACTTCCCCTCCCCCCCCCCTTTCTCCCTCTCTCTCCCTCTTCGGAACTGCTCTGCCTGGCTAAAACTAACTTCAGCAATCTATTCTAATCTTCTGGATCCTTCTCATCCTCCGACTCATTCTGTCTTCACCTGCTTGTTCTCTCTTCAACCTGTCTCTGTAAAACTCTCCTGGTAAAACTGCCTTCTCTTTTTCTCCGCACTTCCTCTTGTAGCTTCCCTTTCCTCTCTCTTCTCCTGAGAGTTGCACGTATCCTATTCTGCCAGATCTTTCTCTGATTCATCACTTTGTCTGCCGCTCAATGAGTCATCACTTTCAAACATGGCTGGTTCCTTCTACAAACTAACCTCACCTTCATTGCTTGGGATTAAAGGTGTGTACTACGGGCCTGTCTGTATTCCAGCCAGAGGGTTTAAAGCTGTGTGTTAAGGCTGAGCCACACCACAACTAGAAATAGGTTTCTCTGGTAAACAACACAATCTCGGGGTTCATAGTGTAATCAAATATCCTGCAACCATCCTGAGCCTACCCCGAGGAAAATCCCAATCAGGAACTACATTCCAGTCTATCCTTGAGTTTTGTTTGAGAGAAGAATGCTACTCTCTGGTCAGAGGAACTGGAAAGGGGGTCTGCGGTGGTTTGAATGAAAATAGCCCCATAGACTCACATATTTGAATGCTTGGTCCACAGTAGATGAACCTGTTTGGAAAGAATTCGGAGGTATAGCCTTGGAGGAGGTTTGTCATTGGGGGAGGGCTTTGAGGTTTCAAAAGCCTGAAGTGTTCTTGTTAGCACTCTTGGCCTCATGGCTGCGTCTCAAGGTAAGATCTCACCTACTGCTCCAGCACCACGCCTGCCTGCTTGCTGCCGTGCTCCCTACCACAGTGATCATGGATTTGCCCTCTGAAACTGTAAACTCCAAATAATCGTCTGTAAATTGCCTTGGCCACACTGTCTCGCCACAGCAATAGAAGAGTGACTAAGACAAGGGCCCTATGGAGCTTGGGGAAATTCTCTTAATTTTCTGTGTTCTTTGATCTTCACGAGTCACTGAGGAATTGGATCAGTGGGAGTCTGAGGAGATTAAATCCTAGGTGTCTTCTGGCTCAAAGATCCTGAAAAGGGTATCGGAACACCTGCGAATGGGAGGGAATTCACAGAAAGCTGAAGAAAAGATGCACTGAAGTCTGTATGTGACATCCCTTCAGCTGTGGATGTCAAACTCACTCAAAACAGAAGACAGGTCTGGTCTTGCAGATTGATTACATAAGAGTCAAAATGCCCTACCTTAGTCCAATTTCAGCTGCTCTTAAAGGAGAAGACACCTAACAAATGTTGACCCCAGGGAGGCCCAGGTGATGGAAGTACTAATAAAAGTTTGAATATGGTATTAACAATGTGTGTGTGTGTGTGTGTGTGTGTGTGTGTGTGTGTGTGTGTGTATAAAACAAAAGAAATTTTATCAGTAAAAAATTACAGTAATAGGCCAGGAGATGTGGCTTAGTGGTCAATAGTGCTTCCAGAGAAGCTGAGTCTGGTTCCCAGCCCCCACATTGAGTGGCTAACAAACAAATACCTGTAACTTCAGCTCCAGGGGATCTGATGTCAGTCTTTGTCTCTGTAGGTGTAGAGTGAAAAATTATAAAGACCATTTTATAAAATATATACAGGCTCACTAGTTCCAAGAAAACAGAACTGAATATAAGATTCCAGGCCTTTCACTGCCCCAGGATACATTCCTCAAGCCTCAGGGAAGAAAATCCACCTGTGGGTGGGGTAGGCCCAAAGCAGGCCACTGATCTTGGTTACCCCTCCCCCCCTTGAGGTCTTTTCCAGTGTTACAGCTTGCTGAGTTCAAAATTTATAAAACAACCAACCATGTGTAACCGTGCGAAAATTCCTTCCTTTCCCTACCCTTTACTATAAAAAGCTCCTTAGCCCACCACGCGGGGTCAAACTGTACTCGTGCACGAGTGTGCAGTTTGAATGCTGGCTGCCAGCTCTCTTCCCTAATAAACCTCTGCTGATTGCATCCAGGTATGGTGTCTTGGAGTTTGTGGGTGTTCGAGACTTCCCGAGACTTGAGTAAGGGTCTCCCGAATTTGGGAGTCTTCATAGGCACCGGCACACATGTGACACACACTCACAGAGACACACAGACAATATCTGAAAAATATAACTTGATAGGCTGAGTAGAAATGTGGAGCTAATAGAACAAAGAGTCGATAGACTTGACCCACAGAAATAAACTAACCTGAGCAACAGGGAAAAGAGATTGGGAGGACGGAACAGAATGTCAGGGCTCAAGGGACTGAAGGCCTGGCACTGCAGTCACTTTGCCTCACATAGGAGGAAGCTTGGGTGCAGAGAAAAAAAACATTTGATGAAATAATGGTAAAATCTTCTCAGCCTGAGTGGAAAGACGTAAATTTATAGAGTCAAGTTCAAACTCAACAAGAATAAATTCAGAGAAAATCTGAGCCAAATACGTCTTAAACTACTGAAATTGGAAAAAAAATATATCAGAAGCAGCCAGAGGAAAACAATATATTACGTACAAGGAGAAAAAAAAAACACTTCAATAACTGAAGATTTCTCATCAGAACCACAGAAGCCAAAGCTGGCGATAACATCACCCATGCTCAGAAAAAAAGAGAAGTGTTAACCCGGGAATTCTGTATCAGCGAAAACATCGTTTCTAAGGCCATGTGAAGTCATTTTCAGATGAATGAAAATGAAGCGAATTCTCTGCCAGCACTAAAAGAAATGCTAACAAGAATTCTTTGGGAGAGAGAGAAACATTGCTGAAGAAAATGTGGAACCTTGCAGGAAAGAAAAGAAAGAACATAACAGCTGCTGCTGGAGCTTGGGTCTTGACCCCCCCCCCTCCCCAGGCCTGATGTGCTATGGCTTGGTCTCTAGGGTGGCCCTGTTTGGACAGGATAGAACCTTTAGGAGGCAGGGAATGGTCCTTAGGTCATTAGAGATGTCCTTGAGAGAATGATATGACACTTATCCCTTCCTCTCTGGCTCATGATGCAAATGGTTTTGCTTACAGGCCCCCAAACAATAGTGTCACCCAGTCACAGGCCAAAGCTTCCAAAACTTTGAGACAAAATAAACTTTTTATAATTACCTCATGTATTTTGTCATAGCTATAGAAAGTTGGCTCTCACAGTCAGCTGCCTTTAAATACATAGGATGGTTGAAAGCAAGGAGTAAAAAAATTATGCAGTAAGGTTTTAATGAACAAAGATGTAGCTGTATATGTAACGACTGCAACATAAAGAGAGGAAGAAAAAGGTTCCTATGTGTCTTTAAAGTTTCTAAATTCCACATGAAGAATAAAACTAACTCCAACTATCCCATAAAGTGACAGGTAATCATTTTTTTAAAAGATTTATTTATTTTATGTATATGAGTACACTGTAGCTGTCTTCAGACACACCAGAAGAGGACACTGGGATTCCATCACAGATGGTTGTGAGCCACCATGTGTTTGCTAAGAATTGAACTCAGGACCTCTGAAAGAGCAGTCAGTGTGCTTAACTGCTGAACCATCTCTCCTCAGTCCCCAGGTATGCATATTTTAACCTTAGAACAACCATTTTAAAAAAAAAAAAAAAAAAGATGACCCAGTGAGTTAAAAAGCACAAGCCTGGAGTTCTGAGTCCAATACCTGGAGTCTGCATCAGGATAAAAGGTGAGATTGGACTTTACAAAGTTGTCCTCTGATCTCAATTATGCGTTGTGACACGTTTACTCCCACCCCTACACACACACACACACACACACACACACACACACACACACACACGCACCCCGGTTACATTTTTCTAATTAAAACTGTACCAAAAGATGAAGTAAAAAAGCCAACAGAGATCTGAGGTGTGGTAGTCATACCTATGTATAATTCCAGCACCTGGGAGATGGAGAGAGGGGACAATCCAAGGACCAAGCTGTGCACCTCCCCTGCCCAGCTACACAGAGAATTGAGGCCAGTCTGAGCTACACGAGACAGTTTCAAACAAACAACAACAAGAAGCTAACGGGAAAACTTAAAAGGTGATACTATAGTCAAATCCAAACTAAGAAGAGAAAACAAGAACTAAAAAGAGAAGAAACAAATTAACAAATTTGGAGAACTGACCTCATCCATGTGAATGTATTAAATATTAATGGCTTAAAGACATAAGTTAAAAAAAAAAAGATTTCTAGGTTGGAATTTTTTTTAAAGACCCAACTCACTCTATGATAGTCATAAGAAATGTACTCTAAAGCTGGCCGTGGTGGCCTTTAATCCCAGTGCTAGGGAGTCAGAGGCAGGCACATCTCTGTGAGTTCGAGACCAGCCTGCTCTACATAGTGAGTTCCAGAACAGCTAGAGCTACATAGAGAGACCCTGTTCTCAACAAACAAACAGATGCATTCTAAACATAATTATACAGGTAGGCTAAAAGAAAAAGGATAAGCTGGGTGTGCTGGCACAAGCCTGTAATCTCAGGACTTGGGAGAGGGAGAGAGGACAATTAGGAGTTTAAGGCCAGGCTACATAGTCCCTTTGAGGTCACCCTAGCAACATTCTCCATGCCAAAAAAGCACAAGAACAAAAAATACATCGTCAATTGTTACAAACTTTTTAAATGCTAGAATGACTGTTTTAATATCAGACAATAGATACCATAGAAAGATTCATATTGAAGGGTTTTACACAAGGATAAAGGAATCACTTCATGCAGAAGACACACAGTCCTAGAGGAGGCTTGTCTAATAATAGAACTTTAAAGCATGTAGGAAATGAAAGAGGAAGTAGAAAACAGACCAGTCTCCCAGAAGTGGGAGGTGGTTAGCCCTCACAGCTCAAAAGTTGATAGGAAAGTCAAGAGGAATCTGTGGGGACACAGAAGACGTGAGCACACTATCAAAGGGCAATGGGATTGACGTTTGGATCTGTCAAGCAGAATGTACATTCTTTACCAAATTCTCCAGTATAGAAGGTATTCCGAGGCATAGCACAAACCTTAACTTAAAATCAAGTTGATAGTGAACATAGCTATGCTTTCTGTCTGGAATGGAAATAAACTAAAAATGAGTCACAGAGAGTTATGATCACCCTCTCCTGTCTATGGGGATATGTTTCTAGTGGGTGTTGGAACTGTGGGTATACTAAGCTTTCCATATAATAATTTTTTTTTAAAGTTACCTTATTTTTATTGAATCATCGAGAATTTCACACATGCATACAACATATTTTGATCATATTCATCTCTGTCCCTCTCCCTTACTTCTCTCAGATCCACCCCCTCCATCCTTACTCTCAGCTAACCTCTTGCCCCCTCCTCTTTTTAATAACCAACCATTCCAACTTGATGTCTATATACTCATGGATATGGGAACACGTAGAGCCTGGTCCACCTACAGGGGACCACATCCTTAAAGAAAACTGACTCTCCTTACACCAGTCACCAGCTCCTTGCCTAGCGATAGACTATTTGAATGCTACTGGCTTGATCTTGTTCAGGCAACCTTAGCTGCCAAGTTCATTAGTGTGAAGGTCCTGTAAGGGTCCTGTCATGACCAGAAGACGACCTGAGAGGGCTGGTTCTCTCCTTTGCTTGTGTGTGCCCCAGGGGAGAAATGGGTGTCGTCAGGCTTTGTGACAAGGGTCTTTATGCATCTCCTCAGCCTTACATAGTTGACTTTTTAAAATTAGAAAAGAAAAGAGGTTAACAATAGCAGCTAATAATAAAACAAAACATTTAAACAAATCTTACAATATGATACAGTAAAAAATTCCGTGTATGTGGTCTCTCCTCTCTCAAAGCATCCTATTTTCCTGTCCTTGAAAAACTGACAGTTCTGTCCTGGGTGGGATGGTCTAGGACACAGAAAGAGTTCACGGTGCTACTAAGAATGCTGTGTGGTTTCAAACTCACAAATTGTTTCTTTCTGAATTTATTTAATGGTTTCAAATCATGATGAATAAAACATAGCTGAAACTAGGCAAAACCAAATTGCAAGGAGTGGGGCATTATGTCTGGAAAGTCCCCCCCAAAATAGTGCGTGCACAGGAGCATTGTCATAGAAACACGCTGTTAAGTGGCTGTCACAGGGTGAACTCAACACTGTGCTCACAGAAACCAAGATGGCTCCCATGTCACTGGGAGATAGCATCTCATGGGGCAGCCTTTGTCTATGCAGCCAGCAAATGATTACAGTGTAGGCATGCAGAACAAGACAGTAAGTACTGCCATGGAATCCAGACTTCTGGGCTTGAGTGGCTTTAGGCACCTCAAGGTTTGACCCAAAAACCTGTGCTTGGCCACAGGGTCACAAGGCCTCAGGGTTTCCAGACCTAAGGACTTTGGGATATTCACTGCTTTGAAGAATATTTTTTCCACACAAGGCAGAACACTATTTGCAAAGAGATGAATCTGGTGTGACTTTGGGGGAATGTCTGGAAAAGACAGGATATAGGAGTCAATACAAAATGGCGAAATAGGGTTTTCTCACAAAATAAGAATTTGGGAGGCTGGCAAGATGCCTCAGTGGTTAAGAGCATGGAATGCTCTTGCAAAAAGACCCATGTTCCTAGTACTCAAGTTGTGTGGCTCACAAGTACCTGTAAGCCTCTTTCCAGGAAGATCTGATGCCTTCAGCCTATATGGACTCATGTGCATGGATTGCCACACACAGACACATGCTCACATACATAACCAAAAATAAATCTTAGGCTGGGCTGGGTGGTGCTCACCTTTAATCCCAGCACTCAGGAGGCAGAGGCAGATGGATCTCTGTAAGTTTTCAAGGCCAGTCTGGGCTACAAAGAGAGTTCCAGGCCAGTTAGTGCCACAAAGTAAGACTCTGTCCAAAAAAAGGAAGGAGGTTCCTTTTATAATGAGAATTTCTAAAAGAAACCATCCTAGAAACAGCCTCATCCTTCCTTTCCCACAGGTTAATTCCATAGGTTTTGGTGGTGGTGGTGGGTACATGTTACACATGCTTGTTGATGTCCCATGGGCTCTGAGACAAGAACATGTCTCCACCACCAGATGGGCTTTCTGAGAACAAATCCCAAAAAGATGGGGCCTTTCTAGTGCTGAAGAGATGGCTCAGTTGGTCAAGTACTTGCCTTGTAAACATAAGGGTCAGAGTTCTAGCTCCAGAAGCCACTCAGGATAATCTGAGCATGGTATGCTGTAATCCCAGCCCTGATAAGTCTTAGAGCTTGCTGGACACTCGTCCTCATCTATTTGGCAAGCTCAAGACCAGTAAGAGACCTCATTTCAAATATCATAAGGTAGATGAATCCTCAGTAACAACACCCAAATTGTCTTCTGGCTTTCACTGACATGCACACACACACACACAGGAACACATGCACATACAAACACATGCACACAAAAATGGCATCTTATGGCTTTCACTAACATGAGTGCACACACACACACACACATACACACACACACACACACACACACACACACACACACACACACACACA
>JANHMN010001249.1:0-12048 GCA_030674055.1 Rhabdomys pumilio
GTGTGTGTGTGTGTGTGTGTGTGTGTGTGTGTGTGTGTGTGTGTGTGGCGCGCCAAGTATCTACAATCATTTATCATCTGTCCACCCTCTTCCTATCTAATCTACTACTAATCTACATCTAATCTACTACTAGTCATGACAACTCAACATGTCCTAAAATTAAATACAACCCACCATTTCTGTTTAATCATT
Source organism: Rhabdomys pumilio (assembly GCA_030674055.1). NCBI lineage: Eukaryota > Metazoa > Chordata > Mammalia > Rodentia > Muridae > Rhabdomys > Rhabdomys pumilio. The sequence continues at coordinate 193 of JANHMN010001249.1, forward strand.
GTCCAAATATAAAACTTAGCTGCACCAAAGCAATTCAACAGCCTCCAAAATTACATTATACTACCACCACTATCACCATCACCATCACCAATTACATAGTCCACACAGCAATTAAAACAATCTCTTTAAATCAGTATTTCAGACGTTACCCCCTAGCTTAAGTCTCTCCAAAGGCTTCTGTATTAATCAGGGTTCTCTATAGAAACAGACTTACAGAATGACTATGTATATATGCATATGTGTATAAAGGGGATTCGTTAGAATGGCTTACAGGCTGTGGTCCAGCTAATCTAATAATGGCTGCCTACCAACAGAAGGTCCAAGAACCCAGGAGTAATTCAGTCCATGAGACTGGATATCATAGCTGGTCTTCAGTGTACACTGGAATCCCTAAGAAGTAGGCTCTAATGCCCTTAAAGGAATGGACTTGCAGCAAGAGCAAGAACAAGCTTAGGTTGCATGGTAAACTGGTGGACCTTTGTCAAACATTCAGTTTCCACTAAAGCCTAATAGCAGGTTAAGAGCTGTCTCTCAAAGGGAGAATAAGTTGTATGCACATGACTGCAGAGCCTTGCCTCATAATGTCAAAGGTCTCTTCTATGACTCACCAATAGAGGCCTTCCAAGGGCTCCAAATAGCATCCTTGTCTGCCACTGATACCTCAAGTATCATCAAGTCTGCTGGATCATATAGTGGTAGAACTGCCTGCTCAACAGCCTGGACATGTTAAAAGAGCCTTCTCTGGTTACAGGCTCCATGCAAAGCTAGTGGTTTTCCAAGCCATTTGGTATATAGGTCACAGTAACTTACCCAAGTGAGAAATATACTCTCTCCAGAATCCAAATAAACATTGTGAATATCTCTATCCCACATGTCCCACACCTCTGGTCTCCTAAGAATTTTACTGAGTGCAGTGGGTTGAGCAAGAATGGTTTGAATGCTTAGTCATCAGTGAGTGACACTAACTGAAAAAGATCAGATTAGGAGGTATGCCTTTTTGGAGGAGGTATGGCCTTGTTAGAGGAAGTATACCAATGGGGATGTCTGAGGTTTCAAATGCCAAACCCAATGTCTCTCTCTTCCTGCTGCCTGCAGATCCAAATGTAGAGCTCTCAGCTACTTCTCCAGCACCATGTCTGCCTGTGTGCCATCATGCTCACTGCCATGATGATAATGAACAAAACCTCTGAAACTGTAAGCAAATCCTAATTAAACGCTTTCTTTTATAGGAGTTGTTATGGTTATGGTATCTCTTCACAGCAACAGAACAGTGACCAAGACACTGAGGTAGAAGTCTCCTAAATTTTACTTGGATTTATTTCTCATCCTCTGATGCACATTTGTGTTACCAACAAGTCCAATGTGGTTGATACCTCATGCTCACTTGGTCCAATCAGCACAATGGCATCAATATGGTGCACTAATGTAATACTTTACGGAAGAAACAGATGATCAAGGGCCATTCAAACTAAGTTATGACCCAGAGCTAGGGAGTTAATATATAGTTAATATAAAGGTACACCGCTGCCCTTGACAAGTGAAAGCAAATAGCTTCTGGAGGTCCTTACAGACAGGTATAGAGAAAAAAGACATTTCCTAGATCAATAGCTGCATACCATGTACCAGATATGTTCATCTGCTCAAGAAAGAATACCACATCTGGTACAGCAGCTTCAATTGGGGTCACTACTTGATAAAGTTTTCAATAGTAAGCTGGCATTCTCCACCCAGGCATCTTTCAAGTCCTTAATGGTAGCACTAATTTCTGCAGTTGCTCCAGGAATGCAACACTGTATGTATTGATTCACTATTTTTCCTGGAACAGGCAACTCTAATAAAAGCATTTAGCCTTTCCAAACACAACCATAATAGCCCTCACTCCACAGGTCAGGGAACTAGTGCAAGAATTCTTCCAACTTCTATGTATATTTATCCCAACTCCATATATTGGGGTGGAGAGGTTGGATAACCACAGGATGAGTTCAGAGACCCATTAGACCTGTGAATCAGACTTCAGCCAAAACTCCATTAATTTCCTGACCTCAATTAAGTCCTGCTTTAACTGGAGGGCCATAATGCCTCTTGAGGTCTCCTGGAATCAGTATCAATTCAGAACCAGTAACCTACACGCTAACTGGGACATGTCAACATTTTCTCTGATCCCTGACACTCCTTCACCAAACACATATTTGCTCAGTGCCCATGTTGTTTTGAGTCTGGAGTGATGTGTGGTACAGGATGATCATGCACTTATCCTCTAGATAAGATAGTTTACTTTCCTCATCATGTCAGTACACTACCCAAAATTAAGGGTAACACACACAAACACACACACACACACACACCTACTTTCCAGTAAAAATTCAGCACTGACTTCAGTAAAAACACAGCCATCAAGATTCATTCCCCTTCCTTGGAAAGAAAAGATGAAAAAAATTATAAGCTGCCCTCCAAGTGGCCAATTTTACCAAAGCTATGTAGAACATAAAAGACTGAACCTACCACTGACATCTCAGTAAGTTTCAAGCTTAACTCTTCCCCTTTCAAAGAAAAGAAATCTTCTAAGATACTCAAATTCCTTGTCATGAAGAAAACTACGGGAAAACAAATCACTGAAAAATCCTCAAACTTAAAAACATAGGCTGATATTATTCAAAAAATTTTTTAAAAAGCTTTCGGTTTAATTTCAGTATATTCTGACTTAGTAATAATGTCTACCTTAGGTTCTCCCAGAAAATTTTTTCACTCACTCTCTCCAACGATAAAGAACAAACTTAATAGGGGAAAAAAAATCCCAAAGTTCAGAATTCGGGCACCAGGTATAGCAGAGCATGTAATCCAAGCAGCTGGGAACTGGAGGAAGGAGGCTGAGGACTCCAAGGTGAGCCTAACTAACTAGTGCAAGGCCCCTAAACTATGTAAGGCCTACTCAAAGAAAAATAAGCAAGGAAAATCAGAACTTATATAATGCCTCCCTTGGTTTCCTATTTTTAAAAAAAGAAAAGAAAACCTAAACTAAAATCAAAGTAAGAAAATGTGGGTTTTAGATGCCTGATTGTGAGGCCTTGGTCTTAGAACTGTAATTAGCTACATCTTTGGCCAATTCAATTAATCTCTCTGACCTTCAGCTCTTTCTCATTTACAAAATAGGAAACAGCAATCAATTACAATTTCCCTGAAGTACTAGTGAGCATTAAGCTTTCCAATTCAAGCACATAATGAGAAGGAGCAAACATCTTGAGGACAGACAGACAGCAGGTGGTAGTTTTATCTCCTTACCAGTACCACCAGGTTTCTATTTAGAGCATCTTCATGATCTTAACCATCTCTTAGGATATGATGTGGAGTAACTTTAAAGGTTTACAGTGGAGCACAAAAGTTAAAAATTAAAATAAGAAGAATTGGTTAATACAGAGCTCCCAGGCCTGTTAATACCAGCATTCAGGAAGCTGAGGCAGGAGTCTGAGCTCACAGTGATTAGTACCAAGCCAGACAAGACAAGACAAATAGGGCAAGACTATGTCTTAAAAAAAAAAAAAAAAAAAAAAAAAAAAAAAAAACCTAAAACACACAAATCTAAATGAAAGAAAGTAGAGAGTGTTTAGGGTACCCTATATTTTCCATTTTCTGGAAATTTACAGAACTCCCTGGTTCTGTTTGAACTGTGTACATGCAAGCAAAAAGGATACACAATTTCCATGTAGCTCTCAGACAGGTGAAAACATATTTATTTGCATTTTATTTCTTTAATTACAAATTGCTTCTACCACAGTAAAACGCATATGTGAACAGATCTTATAAACCACTCAGACTTAGCATTTCAAATATATTTCAGATTAAGTCATCAATAACCAACAGGCCTATCGAGATACAAAAGGCAAAAATAAACTAGTCTTAAACTGGAAAAGTTAGAGATCTACTAAATTAGCTTTCTATTGGCAGTCAGCACCGTTCTTAATAGTATTGCATTATTTATCCTTCTGAACAAATAACCTAAAATGGAGAAAGACTGCCATCTAGTGATGACCAGTTTCTAATATTTCTTTAAAAATGGAATTTGATGTAACTAAATAAAACAGACTGACGAAAAACATCTAAAAATTGAATTTGATCAAATCTGTGTGCCCAAGGATGTAGTTCAACTGGCAGAGTGTAGCCTTTCACACAGAAAGTCCCAGAACTCCAAAACTGGGCATGTTGTCAACACTAGGGAGGCAGAGACAGGAGGATCAGGAATTCAAAGCCATCCTCAGCTACACAAGTTTGAGGCCAGCAGGAGCTACCTGAGACCTTGACCCCACCACCCATTCCCCCAACCCCTCCAAAAATAAAAAGCAGTCTTAGAAAAGGCAAACTCTCTGAAATACTATTGTACTTCTCTATGCTTCTGACACAAGATACATAACAGTTAAACAAGACTATGGAACAAACAATAGGGAATTGCTTATCTATTCCATCACAAGAATATTCTAGTACTGTAAAAAGTAAGCAAGAATAAATGCTTAGAAATTAACCATGATTTTTATACAGTAATGTTGACTCAAGTAAAATGGAGGGCTAAGAGTCTGATTTTCATAAGCTCCCTAGTATATACCAAAGGTTTTTACAAAAGGTATATTCATGCATCCTAGTGTGCATTGCTAGTGATATACTTTGATACATCATAATGGTTCCATATCCCTCTCCAACCTAGATTTCAAAAGCATTATTTTAAAAGCTTATAACTAATAAAGTGACACTTAAAACTTTAATTCAACAAATATTTACTGTTCTCCTACACTAAACCACTACAGAAGTATATGACTTGCATAAAGCCAAAATCAGCTTCAATCTGCTTTTCCAAAGATAAGGAAGGAGCCATATAGAGTGATACACACTCATAATCTCTGCACTCAGGAGGCTGAGGTCAGCCAGGGCTAAAAGGAAAGATCTTGTTGAGAAAGTGAAGTGGGAGCTGGGCAGTGGTGGCACACCCCTTTAGTCTTAGCACAAGGGAGGAAGACACAGGCAGATCTCTGCCTTGTCTCCAGAATGAGTTCCAGGACAGCCAGGAGCTACACAAAGAAACCCTGTTTAAAAAGAGAAAGAGGAGGGAGCAGAGAAAGGAGAGAAGTATGAGAGAGGAAAGCAAGGAGAAAGAATTCCACTGCAGGGTGAGTCAGTTATGGATTAGCTGTGTCTACATAGCAACTATTGACCTTTTTTTTTTTTGTTTGAGCAGTCCCAACTCTGTCTGGTATTTCACCTTCCTATTCTACAACTAGAGGTAAACATTAAGTTACCTTGTCAGTGACCAGTTAACATAAGGATGTGTGATACAACTCTCACCAAGGAAAAGGGAAATCTGTTAGTGAAATGCCAAGGGTGTGTGTGTGTGTGTATAAAAAGTTGCTTTTCCTACCTTAAACATTGCCCTGTAAAAATAAGACACTTATAGGCAGGTGAAGCAACTACCCTAAAAAGAGAGGAAACGGTACCAATAATCTAGGTTTAGAAAGGGAAAAGTGTGGAAAACACCTGAATCTAGACTGTGGAGAAATTCTCACCAGCTGTCTCCAGATAATACATTTGTCAGCCAATTACCAATTATTTAAGCTTCCCTCTATACTCTATTTACATAGCAAAGTATCCTAAATGACAGCATGTGTGCAGTTTGCAAAGGCAAATCAAAGAGACAGACAACGATCAGTATCCACAGCTTGTTAAGGACTCCAGTCTCCAGCCTCAATTATCCTTCCCCAATTCTTCCACTTCAAAGTAAATCTCATCCACTCTTAAAACCACAGCTCACACCTTCCTTCTTCGGAAGAACCATTTCTAATCACTTAGAGCCTTTCGTCCCTACCTCCTTTGTAACTAAGTACCCGCACAAAATTTATTAAACTATATTCTGATGGTCTGTTCAATTATCAGTCTTCTTAAATTAAAACATTAGTCCTCCCTTGTGCAAAGACTGTCTTACCCATTTTATTGCCAGATGTTTTCACAGGGCCTGGAAGTGGAAAGATTCTACCAATGAAATGGACACAAATGGATACAAAGAGGAAATGTAAATCAAGCAATGCATGAGAATTTACTCTTGTTTCAGAGATGGATGCAAGAGTAATTCAAGAGACCAAACATATCTACTCATATGTCTTGAGACAAAGAAGAACTCAAGACACAAAGAACTGAACATTTTCAGTTTGGAGTTTTGGTTTTGATTATCCAAGAAAAAAATTCCAGAGCTTGTTCCGGTCTTTTCTTTTTCATATATCTTTTTTAACTTGTCATGGCTTTATCCCTCAAACATTTTTTTCTCATTAAACTTCATAAAAGCATCATTAGTATTTTTGTTTATTCCAAAAGTTAAAAATAAAGTGGAAAAACACATTTGAGCATGATGTTGAAAGAGAACTACAGGAGGTCAAAAGGAGTTTACATCTCTTCTTACTTCAGAATGTCTACTGATTGTATTCAGACTTCAGGGTTATATCTGGGTACAGACCACTGCATATCATCGTCAATACCTGGAGATGCACATTGTAATTAATGAAGTCTAAGAAGATCAAAAACCATCTGACAGTTAATACTGTTGATCTGCCAACTTGTCTAGAATAATGTAGGAGACAATCCTCTGGGAATGTCTATGATGCAGTTTCTACATAGGTTAACTAATCTGGAAAGATGTACCATTTAATGGCTACAGCAGTGGTTCTCAAGCTTCTTAATGCTGTGACCCTTTAATACAGTTCCTCATATTGTTGTGACCCCCAACCATAATTTTTTAACTGTAATTTTGCTACTGTTATGAATTATAATGTAAATATCAATGTTTTCTGATGGTCTTAGACAACTCCTGTAAAAAGGTAGTCCCCCACAAAAGAGGTCTTGACAGGTTCAGAACAGCTGAGATAGAGTTTATGACTCAGTAAAAAAGGATGAAGCCAGCTGAAGCAGCTGAGGTGTCTATTTAACATATCAAAGTAGACCTGGCTACCAGGTTCTCTGCAACCCTCAGTCCCAACCTGTTACACAATATGGCTAGCATTCATTCCCCACCACACACACTACCAAAAATTTCTGCAGCCCATGGCCTAAACTGCCCTTCCCCTAGCTGCTCTTCCCTATATAATCCAGCCATTTTGGTTACCTATTCCTTTACTTTCTTGCCCAGTCTCTTGGTCCTGGCCAGCAGTTGCTGCGCCCTCTCCCCAACCCCTCTCTTCACACATGGTCTCAAGGTCTTGTCTACTCTGAACTCTCTCACACATCCCTGTCTCGGAAAACGCTCCTTTTTACCTAAAATAAACTTTCTCATCCATCATACTAGGAGTAGTCATATCCTTTCCTTTTTTATTTCTTTTTTTCAATCTAACACCAGCATCTAATTGTCAGAACACAGTCTATGAATGAAGCTGTGTGAGATTTTTGAGACCGTGTGAGAAAACACTGAGTAAAGACAGAAGGCTTGTAATATCTGTTTGTTTCTTCATAACATGGGTTGTTCTTGGAATGCGCTTTCATGCCCTCTCAGATGTAATAAGAGGAGAAGGTTTTACTTTAGATTACACATCACTTTACCTGTTAGTATTCAGAATGATGTTTCCAAGCATGACCTGCCTCCTGACAGTATACAGCTTAAACTCATGTGACCTTTGCTCTTCTGACCTTGCTTAATCCTCAAGAATACCCTCAAAATATAAATTGTCTGATACTCTGAATAAAGTTGGCTATTGCATGATATTTTAGTCCACCTCATTTTTGGGCTCCACTCTCCCAGACCAACTAGAGTAGTAACATTTTATAACTATATTTTCTGGCTGTGGTGCAATATAACCAACCACTTTCTACTCTTGCCACCCTGCCTTTCCCACCATGATAGACTGTATACCCTTAAACTGGGAGCCAAGACAAAGCCTTCCTCCTTGAAGTTACTTCTTGTCAAGTATTTGATCAAAGCAATACAAAAGGCAACTAATATAATACCTAAATGTTTTTGTAACACCATATGAGAGCAAACACATTCCAACGCTTTTTCTATCTTTCCAGATCCCAATGTCTCTGACTAGCTTCACTAAGACAGCCCATATAACCAAGAGGATGCTGTAAGGGAATTCTGCCTCAGGCAAGCAAGGAAGCCAGAGGTGGGCATTTTCAAAAACAGGGTGGGGCAGCTTCAGATGGCAACTAAATAGCCAGAGAGGCTTCCAAAGAATGTAACTTGAGTTAAATACAACTAGAAAGTCTCAAAAGAGAAAAATTTGTCATAAAATATAAGCCAAATCAACAACAGAATTCAAACAGAAAATAAACCAATAAAAGCAAAGGTAGCACAACTTTAGTATACAGACACTGTCATAACTAAAACCTGGGTAATATCCTGTTGGAACAAATTATCATCATCATCATCAGATATAAAGTCTCAACAAAGTTTGTCAGTGGCTTTATTTTGTCCTTTGTACAAATCTGTGTTAAAAGCAAAAAGATTTATTCCATTGCTTTTTTTTTTTTTTAGCTGAATCGTGAATGTTACTAATTATAAGATGAGAAATAAGAACACTTGAGGCGGGATCTTTTTTTAGTTCATAAGTAAGATGATTAAGCTAAGTATTCGAATCACTGTGTGACACATACCACCCTCAAACCTTCTTATGAAGTTGGGTGCATTACCTATTTGGCATGAGAAAAAGAATGCCCGAGAAGGGTGTGTGACTAAAATCCTGAGCTACACAGTAAGTCAACCTGGGATACAATGAGACCCTGTCTTTAAAGAAATAAAAATTAACTAATTTTTAAAATGAATGAATGAGCAGGGTGGTGCATGCCTGTAAATCCAACATTCTAAGACCTAAGTAGAAGGATCACTCACTGCAAGTTCAAGGCCAGCTTGATCTCCACAGTGAGTCCAATCCAACCAGAGCAATTTAATACTCCAAAATTAAGTCCCTAACACTGAAAACCCTGAGGTACCAATAAAGGATAATAGAGTTGTTTCAATTCAGAAAAATGTAATAGAAAACAAAGTAGCAAAATAAGATGATGCTCCCCAAGAGCAATGTAAAGCTTTAGACACACTATGAAAAAACTCTAGTAGTAAATCTCAAAAATCTAAACTAAGGTTCTAGTGCATGACTTCCCTGTAAAGAAAATAAAGAACATATCCAGTGACTGGATTAAAAGGAACGGGAGTCAAAGAAAAAAATGAGGGGACCTCAAAATGAATAAAACCAAGAGCCGGGCAGTGGTGGCGCATGCCTTTAATCCCAGCACTTGGGAGGCAGAGGCAGGCAGATTTCTGAGTTCGAGGCCAGCCTGGTCTATAGAGTGAGTTCCAGGACAGCCAGGACTACACAGAGAAACTCTGTCTCGAAAAACCGGAAAAAAAAAAGAGAAAAGAAAAACAAACAAACAAACAAACAAGAAACCTCAGTCAAGGGAAAAGGGAGCCTGCAAGGAGACCTTCCTCCTCTGGTACTGAGTCTGGTTACAGGAGAAAGAAAAACTTCTAGTCATTTTAAACCAAAGAATAAGTCTCATAGTCATACTATTGATATCTGTGTATTCAAAATATGTCAAATTCTTCATTTTAGGGCTAGGTATGAAGGTGTGTTTTTTATGAGGTCCCATTTGTCAATTCTTGATCTTAGAGCATATGCGATTGGTGTTCTGTTCAGAAACTTTTCCCCTGTGCCTAGGTATTTCCCAGCATTAAGGAAGTCAGAAGTAGAAGGATCAATTGCTTGAGTTCAAGTTCAAACCATGCCCAAGAAACATAGCAGAATATCATCTCACAAATAATAATTGTTATTTATTTTAGAAGCAATCTCCTTCCCAATGTTCACAGATAACTGACTGAATGAGCATAAATCTTCTCTAGAGAAATATATTTTAATTCTTTTTGTTTTGTTTTGTTTATTTTGTTTTTCGAGACAGGGTTTTTCTGTGTAGCTCTGGCTGTCTTGGAACTCATTCTGTAGACCAGGCTGGCCTTGAACTCAGAAATCCGCCTGCCTCTGCCTCCCAAGTGCTGGGATTAAAGGCGTGCACCACCACCGGCTGGCTAATCCATATTTCTAAGACTTCTGAGAAGTAATAGTTCTTTAAAGTAGAATTTAAGTATTAAAAAAAAAAAAATTTAGAACATGGACCATTAAAAAAAATCAAAGATTTACCCAGGCTTAAAACTGATATGTATAAATTAAAAGTAAATGATATATTTAAAGAAATAGCAAACATTTAAGCCAAAACAAAAAAAAAAATATTAACATTTAATTCCAAGACTGAAGAAATTAAAAAACTGCTACCAAAAGCAAACAGGTAGGGCCAGCAAGATGGCTCAGAAGGTAAATGTACTTACTTGCTGCTAAGCCTTACAATCTGAAGGAAAGAATCAAATCTGGCAAGTTGTCCCCTGACCTCCACTTATGCTACACACACAAATAAATGTAATAAAAAAATATACTATGTTATAGCATACAATAATAGTCTGTTTTTGAAGGAACAGACTACAAAATCTGTTGAAACACCTGGTTACCCTTCATATGGAGCGGTGCGGGATGAGTGATTCCTTCAGAGCCACGGTATCACCACTTACCACTTAACCCTCATACTGACAATAACAATCTGAACTGACCTTGACCTTAGGAACCCACGTGTGGTAGGGAGTAAAGTCCATCAAAAGAAGTACCCTTCCATTACCCAAGCACCTCATTCGACCCTCCGCTCCCACTGAAAGCAGGCCCAAGAGTGAATGAGCATTATGAAAGACATTTCACTGGTGGAGGGTTAAGACTCGTTAGCTTGAAAATTTTTACTTGTTCATATCTTTGAAAGGCTGCTACACTGAACACCACATACATACAATTCACTGACATGTGTATCACTCCCACAGGACCATGAGTTCCTTCGGAGTTCACACCTGGAACTATTCCTACATTCCACAGAGAAGGCATTATAAAGTGAAACGGGGCCTATGGCAGGACTCAAAGACTTTCAACTTTCTACAAGGACAGACACTAGGGATGATAATAAACACTCTGACTAAAAAGTAAATTCGAGTCCTATTACTGCAAATAATCTGTACTTCAGCTAAAATATTAATACAGAAAGAACCAGAGGAAAAGAAGAAAAAAGGCTCAAGGGAACTTCTTATAGAAGAGTGTCTGGGAATAATTTGTTATTTCCCTAGCTCTCCTCTAGCCCTTCTGGAAGCTGGGAGCAACAAAGGCTGGTTCCAAGGGAAGCTGGTGTTTCTAGTCCTTACTGCCAATTGAAGGGGGAGGGTGACAGCAGTCCCTAAGGGCTTTTAGGAAAAATTGCTTCCAGGTGGAAATTTTTTATGATACTGTGCAGCCTGCAGCCCCCCCTTCCCCCCCCCATACACACACCCCACCTTCCTTCACAACTACTGATGATTAAACCATGGACAATCAGACTGCAACAATGGAAACAGTCAGACAGCTTCCAAACAGCATGGTTATATTCTCCAAATTATCAAGTTAACTCTCAATTCATTGGCAAAGTTTGGTTTTGTTTTTAAAGAAAAGGACAAGGTGGTGTTTATTAAAGATTTGTGGAAGTAGCCCAGAACTCTCTATTGTAATGATAAGCATCAGTACCCAACCAGGCCCACATAACACTGACATAGAAAGAAGACAGGGACAATCTTCAGACAATATTACCTACCGATTTTTATAACTTTAGTCTGGCCTGAACTGAACACTCCATTAAGCCCTTCTGTCATCATAAAAGTACACAGGAAACTTTGACCTGGTGCCATGATGAAAAGCTAGATCAGTTTACACCTGAATGTGGTACTGAAAGGGTTTTGTGTGTGTGTGTGTGTGTGTGTGTGTGTGTGTGTGTGTGTGTGTG
>JANHMN010001250.1:0-12046 GCA_030674055.1 Rhabdomys pumilio
CGGAGACCCGAGGAGGCTCTGAGAGAGCACGGAGACCCGAGGAGGCTTTTTCTCTCATGCAGCTAGACAGGAAAGGACCTCGGCTACATGTGGGGCCAGTGGGTAATGCTCTCAATCACACTGCCTGAATTTTTCCCAGACTGAGGCCACTCTGAACTAATTCCAGCAGAGTTTCTTTCTTTCTTTCTTTCTTTCTTTCTTTCTTTCTTTCTTTCTTTCTTTCTTTCCTTCCTTCTTTCTTTCTTCCTTCCTTTCTTTTTTTTGTTTTGTTTTGTTTTTTTGTTTTGTTTTTTCGAGACAAGGTTTCTCTGTGTAGCCCTGGTTGTCCTGGAACTCACTCTGTAGACCAGGCTGGCCTCGAACTCAGAAATCCACCTGCCTCTGCCTCCCAAGTGCTGGGATTAAAGGCGTGTGCCACCACCGCCCGGCTCCATCAGAGTTTCAAATCAAGTCTTGGCAAGAGCGAATCTATCTATGGATAACGGAGCCACACTGGGAACAAAGTCAGAAATATTCAGAAGACTACAACCAAACCCAGCATGCAACTTAAAATTTCTTTTGAAAAACGCTTTAATGGCTCCTTGTGAATTTTGCATCATGCACCCAAATCCCACTCAGCTCTCCATCCCTTCATATTGCAACCGCCCCCCCCCCCCCCCCCCCCAAAGGAAAACAAATAAGACACAAAAATATCTTGTCACGCAAGCTGTAGTGTGTCACAGTGTGTCCTGCACTTTACCGGTTTGTCCACACGTCTTTACTTTCGAGGGTTCATTAGATGAGTCTGTGGGCTGTTTTGAGGCCTCTGGCTTCTGCTACCCCATCAATACTGCATTCTGATGGCGATTCCTCTCCTGCGCTGGCCCGGTGAGGGGCAGGGCCAACTCTCCCACTCTTGTGACCTCAGGACTGCCTGCCCCAGGTGGTGAGGAGCAGGGTAGGTGTATCTCTCCATCACCCACCCTATGTCACAGCAAACAAGGGTCGGGGCCAGCTCTCCTGAGTGTGGTGGCCAGCTCGGCACAGTGCCTCAGGCAGCAGTCCAGACCAGGGACATCTGCATGGCCTTCGGTGGTAACACAGGCCTGGACGTCAACACAGACCCCACCTGCAGCAGGACCACATATCTACACAGTCGACCTTTGTGGTAACAACAGTCACAGGTGCTTGGGTGTCTTTCCTCTGGTTGGCCTGGGACAGGCAATTCCACATTTTAAAATTTGGCTGAGCGACTGGTGTGTAGCTGGATAGAACACCTTATCACAAGGTATTCACTAGGCTGGTTTCCATTCCCAATACCACAGAAACTGAACATGGTGACTGACACATGCCTGGAATCCCAGCACTTGGGAGGCAGAGGCAGAAGGACCAGGAGTTTGCACACATTCTTGACTACATAATGATTTTGAAGCCAGCACGGACTATGTGAGACCACCATCTCAAAAATAAAATATTGGTTGGACAAGTAAGTGGTAAGCAGTTCCTGGAAAGACTAGACTCCTGTGGTTGGAGGTTACAGAGAAGAAAAGGTAGAATTAGCTGTAGAGTTGACTGTAACAGAATGAACTCAGGTTTAGAAGGGCAAACACCGAGAGCGTCACAGATGTGTTGTGCATGTGGTTTGTTATATCTGTTGAGAGGCTTGTGCAGCAGACGCCCTGGTAGCCACAAGCGTCCCCAGCCTCGTCTTGCTTTCACATTCCATTGTCTGACGAATTGAGATTCTAGGTCCTGAGCACAGAGTGCACAAGACTGGGTAGCAACTTAAAGGGATGGAATTTACCAAACGAATGCAGGAACCACCCTACCAGAGTGCACCCTGACCCAAGCTGGAACAAACTGGATGGAAAAATGATGTCTTACTTGAAATCATTCCAAAATAAAAAAGTTATTTTTTAAAAATGTCTTAAGTCCACTGGGCGTGGCGGTGTACACCTTTAATCCCAGCATTTGTGAGGCAGAGGTGGGTGGATCTCTGTGAATTCGAGGGCAGCCTGGTCTACAGAGCAAGTTCCAGGACAGCCACAGCTCTGTTACACATAGAAACCCTACCTCAAAAAAATAAAAAAATAATAAAATAAATAAAAATAAAAATAAAATCCACCTCCACCAGAAAAAAATAAAACAAACAAAACAAACAAAAAAACCCCCCCCCCCCCCCAAAGAAAAAATATCCTAAATTCAACAAAAGTTGTCCATGAATACTTAATATTTTCAAGGTCACAAAAAAAAAACTTAATATTTTCTCCGTTTCAAGAAACGGAGAAACGGTCAGAGATCAGAGGATACAGAGGAGCCGGACAACAAAATGCAATGTAAAAAGAGTGGTTTTGTCTTTCTTAGACAGGGTCTTAAGAAAGCTCAGGCTAGCCTCCAACTAGCTATGTTGCCTAGGCTGACCTTGAACTTCTGATCCTCTGCCTCTATCCCTGGAGTACCGGGATTCCAGGCTCAATGTGATGTGCTGGGTTAGATCCTGGGACAAAGGGACCTAACACAAAGTGCCGATCCGTAGACCACACAGTGGAATGAATAGAAGAGGTGAGTCTTTCTTCGAAAATAATTTCCAGCAGTCCACACAGAGGTGGAGTTTAGCTATGCTCTGTGACCTGCTTCCAAAGAGGAGGGGGAGGGAAGACAGTGACTTTGCTGTTGCTGATGAAGGAGGCCAGTAGGCAGCACAGCAACCAAGCCACGGGCTCATTTCACTGGCGATGCCTCCAGGATACTGAGGGACATTCACCTTCACGGTATTTGATCCTCAAACACCTAAATCCAATGTGATCTTGAAACAGCAGCCAAATCCAGACGGGGAACATTCTCTAGGATATCTGGCTAAGACTCCTAGAGGATGTGGAGGTCATGGGTCTAGTTTCTTTCCTAATAAACATCCAGGCCAAAAGCCACTTGGGGAGGAAGAGTTTATTTGGTTTACACTTCCAAGTCATAATCTTTCCCTGAGGGAAGTCAGGCAGAAACTCAAGGCAGGAACCAGAAGTATACTGTTTGCTGGCTTGTTCTCTGGCTTACGCTTAGCTTCTCTCTCTTTCTCTCTCTTTCTCTCTCTCTCTTTCTCTCTCTCCCTCCCGCTCCCTCTCGCTCCTTCTTTTTTTTTTTTTTTTTTTTTTTTTGATATAGGTTTCACTGTATAACCCTGGATGGCCTGGAACTTATTATGCAGACCAGGCTGGTCTCAAATTCATAGAGATTGATCTGCCTCAGACTCCCTGATGCTGGGATTAGAGGTGTGCACCGTCACATCCAGCCTAGCCAGCTTTCTTATATAGCCTGAGACCACCTGCCTAGGGATGGTGCTGCCCACAGTGGGCTGAGCTCCTCTGCCTCAATCAATAATCAAGAGCATCTCCCACACACATGACCACAGGTCAATCTGACCTCGGCATTTGCTCAACTGAGATTTTATCTTCCCAGGTAATTCTAGCTTGTGTTGACAATAAAAACCAGCACAGCCATGAACAATGAGAAGAGAGTGGAGACATGGTCACAGACCAGGGGACTCTGGGGAGCCATGACAACTAAATGCAATGTGATGTTCTGCTTCAGATCCTGGGATAGGAAGAAGGAAGGAATGGAGGAACTGGCTATTTCCCCAAGTTTGGAGCTAGTTTACAGTGACAATGCTGGTTTCTGGAGTCTTGACAATGTCACGTGGCAGCATGTGACGTTAGCAGTGAGGAGCACGGGATGGGGTGTGGGCATTATCTATACTATTTTTGAAACTTTTCTGTAAATTTAAAGTAATTCTGAAACGAAAAGTTTATTTAAAAAAAATGTCCTAAATCTAATAAAAGTTACCAGGCAAGCAAAGGAGGAAAACATGACCCATATCTAGGAGAAAAATGGATCAATAGAGACAGACCCAGAAATGTCACAAATGGTGAGGTTAGCAGACAAGGACACCAACATCATGCCCTTCAGACTCAGGAAAGTGGAGGAAGTGGATAACACAGGGAAAGAAGCAGAAATGTTAGAGGAAGATGCCCAATGTCAACTTTTGGTCTCCACATACACATAGAAGCCAGCACACGTGTGTGATCCCCACCTCACCCCATGCATGTGTGTGTGCATGTATGTATGCATATGTATATGTGTGTGCATGTGTATGTATGTGTGTGCATGTGTGAATGTATATATGTGTGTGCACACATATGTGCATGTATGTATGCATATGTGTATGCATGTGTGTGTACATAAGTGTTTGCATGTGCATGTGTGTACATGTGTGCATGTGTGTATGTGTGCATGTATTGTGCACGTGTGTGTGCATATGTGTGTATATATGTGTGTATGTGTGTATACATGTTTGCATGTGCGTGTGTGTGTATACATGTGTGCATGTGTGTATACATGTGTGTATGTGTATGTATGCATTTTTTAAACACCAAGCCTGAGACTGGAGAGATGGTTCAGTATGAAGTGCTTGCTACCCAAGCATGAGAACCCGCATTTGGTCCCTCACATTCATGTACAAGGACAGGTGAGGGGGGGGAGCCTCTGCAGCCCTACTGCTGGGGAGGCAGAGACAGGAGGATCCTCTCAGCTACTTATCTGGCCATTGTGACTGGATCTAAGCTCCAGGTTCATAAAAAAAAAAAACCTGTCTCAGGAAATAAGGTGGAAAGCGGTTAAGGAAGTCACCTGGCATTGACCTCTTGTCTCTGCTTACACAAACAAACACATACATGCACACGCACACACATACACATTTTAGAAATTGATTCACTAATTTAAAACAAGTGCAACAGGGACTGGGTCTGTGGCTCTGAGATGGAGAATGTGTCTAGCATGTGTGCAATCTGGCTGCAGTCTCCAGCACTGAAATAAAAAAGACTCAATTAAAATTTCAGGGGATATATGGAGTCAACATTTGGAATGGCATACACACTGGATAGATTAGCAACTGGTTATACACCACAGCAGGAAATATCAGAGACCTTAAAACCACGGTGATAAATGAGAGAAACTGTCTAAAACACTCTGAAAGGCTGGGGTTGAAGGGCTAGAACCGTGGCTCAATGGGTTAAGAGCATTCTCTTTTAGAAGCATGAAGACCTGAGTTTGAATCCTAGAGCCACCACAAAAAGCCAGGCCTGGGACTGGTGATAGATTGCAACAGTCATGTTGGATGGCTCTCAACTCTTCTGAACCTTTTGGGCACCTGTTGTCACACACATACACACCAACACACACACACACACACACACACACACACACACACACACAATTAAAAAATAGTAAATGATTTTTAAAAAGCCAGGCATGTGTGTCTGTTGTACTCTCAATGCCCAGGGGTTCACTGGCCAGCCAGCCTCACTAAAAAACCCCGAGGAGCTTCTGATGTGGTGAGAGACCCAGTCCCAAGACCTCAAAGCAATGGGAAGATACGCATTGTACTTCTCTGATCTCCACATATACACGTACAGACACACGTACCATACAGGTGCAAGAACCCCCTTTCCTGAAACAGAAGACAACCCATAAAATGTACCAGGGCTCCAGCACCCTCTCAGGAAGTCTTCCAGTGCACAACTGGATTTCTAGACGGTGATGTGAGGGTAGAAAACATATTCAAAGAAACAGTAACTTTTGAGACCAACCTGGCTTATAGGACATTCTGCCTGAAAAACACCAAAAAGTATTTTTAATTAAGAAGAGGAAGAGGAAAAGGAGGAAGATGAAGAAAAGGAAGAGGAGGAGAAAAAAAGAGAAGGAAGAGGAAGAAGGGGAGGGAGAAAAGGAGGAAGAAAGGGAGGAAGAAAAGGAAGAGAAGCAGCAGCAGCACCAACTGGGGTAAAATACCTTAGTTAAGTGCTTGCTCTGCAAGCTTGAAGACCCGAGTTCAATCCTCAGCACCTACACTAAGAAACAGCATGGCTGAGAGGCAGAAGACAGAGGCGGTGGGGTGGGTGCCACAGTGATGAGCAAGTGTGTGGCAGAGAAATGAGAAACAGAGAAGAGCGGTTTGTATGCTAGGGAGAGACAGAACTGGGGAACTGGGGACACTATGTCGTGAGGAACACTATGCCTGGTGTGAGTAGCCTGTGATGCCACCTGAGACCAGGGTGATGTCTGGGCTGTGCTGCCATTGAGGGCCAAGGCCCTGCCACAGCAGGGGTCTGTGTCAACGTCCCTGAGCCATGTTACCACCAAAAGCCACCCGACACTCTGTGGTTTGGGCTGCTGCCTGGTGCCATGTTAATGTCCAAGGTCTGAGCTGGGCTGGCCACACCCCTCGCCTGGGTGGTGTGGGAGAGCTGGCCCTGGTGGCATGGGTGCGGGAGAGCTAGCAGGGTAAACACTCAGGTACCACCCAGGCCCACATCCAGGGCTTTGAGTTGGCTACCCCAACATCCACTCCATCTATGAACTGCAAGTGAAGGGGGCTGACCTACAGATCCAAAGCTGCAGGGTCTCCATGACACAGGGCAACAACAGGATATCACAGAGGAGACCTGCTGAGGAGCCAGTGTTGATGGTGTAGAGGAAGCCAGAGGCCTTGAACCAGCCCAGTGACTCATTGCAATGAACATTTTCAAGCAAAGCTGTTTGGGCAAAAAGGTGCACTGTTTGGGAGGGAGGTTGCAAGGGTGGAGAGTAGGTATGGAGGAAACGGGAGATCGTGGAATTGAGGTGCATGATGGGAAATTAACAAAGAGTCAAAACAACAACCAATCCAGCTTAGCCGGGCCTGTGGTACACCTTTCATCCTAGTACTTGGGAGGCAGAGGGCAGGCACATCTCTGAGAGTCTGAGAGTTCAAGGTTAGTCTGGTCTACACAGTGAGATCCAAGACAGCCAAAGCTACTCAGTGAGACCTTGTCTTTCAAAACAAACAAACAAACAAACAAACAAACAAACACAAAACAGCTGGATATGATGACATGCTTACTATCCAGCGCTGTGAAGAACCGGGGGTGGCGGGGAGGGATCCCCAGAGTTCATTGACAGGCAAGTCTAGTCTAATTGGTGAGGCCCAGGTCCCAGTGAGAGATCTGCCTCAGAAAAGCAAAATGGGACGGGAACTGAGGAACAACACCCAAGGTTGACCCCAGGCTTTCATGTGCAAGCACATACCTGTGCATGTATGTCCAAACATAAACTCAAGACCCCTTCCAAATTTGAAAAGAAGAGAAGGAGGAGGAAAAGGAACTCAGGCAGGAGGGAAATGGATTTTTCTTTCTGTTTTATTTAAAGCAAGCAGCTTAAATGAACCCCAAAGAGAAGAAACCTGAAGAAAAGTATGTCTGGACACAGTGTAGCCAGTCTCCGGAAAGCCACATATAGTAGTCTCAGTCGCCTGCTCAGAGGCAACAGCTCTGGATCCAGACAAGAGTGACACTCTGTCTCCACCACTAAGTGGCTGATGACCTGAGGCTCTTGACCTTGAACTAAATGACCTACTTCCTTGTTCTCGGTTTCCTGTTTTATTAAATCAATGGTTCTCATTATGAGTCGCAACCCCTTTGGGGAGGTGGAAAAACCCTTCCACAGGGGTTGCCTAAGATCGTCAGCAATACTAGGCATTTACATTACGATTCATGACAGTAGCAAGATTACAGTTATGAAGTAGCAACAAAATATCTTTATGGTTGGGGGTTGCCACAACATGAGGAAGTGTATTAAAGGGTCTCAGCATTAGACCAGTATTAGACCGTATTAAACGCTTCTGAAATACCCAGTTGCCTGATCTTTTAAGTGGGGCTAACACATAGCATCTCTCTCCTCAGGTTTTTCTTCTTAATATAACTGTATTTTATTTATATCCATATGTGTAGGGACCACTTGCAAAAAAAATCAGCTCTCTCCTTCTACTGTGTGGGTCCTGGGGATTGAACTCAGGACATGAGGTTTCAAGGCAATGACTTTACCTGCTGAGCCATCTGGCCAGTCCCTCCTCAGGTTTTTGTGAGACTTGGTGCCAGAATATACAGGAAGAGTTGCCCAGTGCCCAGAACACAGGACACTCGCTGGTCCAGGCTCCCACAACTACTCACATGCTTCAGTCTTTGTCTAAGGAGGAGACACTTGCATGGCCTCAGGAATGGGGGACTGGGGCTAAAGGCGCTCAGGTTTGGCCCCTGCCTTATGAGTCTTTCTGGAGAACCCCACGTGGGCCCAGATGAAGATTCTCCCATTTTTGGACAGAGTGAGCAGTCATTGAAATCTAAGAAGTGCCTGCTGAAATGTCCCTGCTGTGAGCGCTGCTGGATGGATTAGCTGCCATTTCTTCTCCACCATTGAGCGGAGTCGCAAGCTAATAAATATTTCAGAATTGGCTGTATTCAATCCAGCCCTTGTCCCGTTTGACGTCTGTTCTCTCGGCTTTCAGAAGGAGACAGGTGCAAAGCATGAAAAGGGATTTAATTACTAAACATCCCCCCAACTCCTGATATGCAAACACATGCTAGGCTGTCCACATACCTACTGCACAGGGTCACGCTTGCCCCATGACGCTCACCCTTGTGCAGCCCTGGGCACACATAGGCCTGTTAGTGCGAACATGCCAAGTATTCTGTCAGTACAGGGCTGTGTTCAGTTCTGCCCAGTTCACACAGCTCAAATGCCAGCCATGCATAAGCACGTGGCACACACTTGTGTCCCAGTGTGACCATGGGTAACCTTGAGTGTCACTAGGAACAGGTTTGTAGTCAATGAGCCTGAGCGTGTGTGACATATGCATTTGTAGCACATGCCACACAGACATACAGGCAACTCAGTCATCTGTATACATGTGTTTCTTGGGAAAGCAAAACTCAAGGACCTTGTCATTGTCCCCTGTGGTTACCCTTCACTACGGGAGAAAATGAGGCGGTTCATGGCTAGGCGAGAGCAAAGTGGGAATTTAGGATTTTCACCTTAAAAATGGTTTTCCTTGACACTCGAGGAGGTGCTCACAACACACAAATGCACCGTCTATGCTAAGTGTCTTTCCCCTTGTGTCCCAGAGACTGTCATGCATTTTACAATGTGAATTTACATCAAACCATTGTGCACAGGCACACACACACACACACACACACACACACACACACACAAACACACACCCTTCTGGTGGAAACCTCAGGTTTTTTCCTCTTCTCTGGGACCTTGCTGCCATTCCTTCAGGTGGCTGGGGACTCAAAGACCTGGCAAAAGTCTATATATTCCAAGTTGCATAGCCAGTGGAGATCCAGTGTCTAGCTAATGTGAAGAGGGAGATCGTGCCTCTGGAACTGTGTCAGGGCTGATAGATGGGTGTAGAGTTGGTTGGGGGTGTAGAAATGGTTAGGGGTGCAGACATATTGGGGGTGCAGAGATGGCTGGGATGTAGAGATAGCTGGGAAAGGCAAACAAAGGTGGGCAAACTTGCAGTCCCTCGGTTTTCTTGGCCACCTTCATAGTTGGCCACAGGCCTAGGACCCTAGGTCCAGGCAGAAGTGCTAGGTACTCATAGCCTGGACATCTGAGAAGCCTGGGCAGCTGGCACCTGATCTGTCCTCTCCTCACACCTTGTTCATAATTGGCAGAGGGCTTTGAACACATTCTTGAGGTCAGGTGACACAACAGAACTGTTTCTTGGTCTGTACCAGGGCGCGATATCGAAGGGCCTGCTTCCCAGTAGGTTAGAATCAGCCCTTGGAGCCAGAGTCTCAGGCTTCAGTATGGCAGAGCCCAATCATGAACTTTTTTTTTTTTTCCAGGCAAAGCCATTGCAAACAGGCAGGTTCTTGGGAGGCTTTCAAATAACCAATCAGTAGGCCCTATGGAAATGTATGCAAATGAGAGATGCAAATCAGCACTGTGTCTTTTTGCATCTGCAACCAGCAGGGACCACCTGCCCTGGTGATCTCTTTTTCCCTTTGAGAGGAAGGAGGGGAGCTTTGAGTCTAGCAAGGACAGGCCACCTCCCGTCCCCAAGTCCTCTGTGAACTAGCAGCCCCCTTGGGCTTTCGTGCTTGGGAGTGAGGGAGTCCTCCTTCACCTGCCCCAGACTCAGCTAGTTCTGTCTACACTTAGTGAACCACCCTCTCACACTCATATCAGTCCAACACACACTTATGTATACAGGAATGATCACATACCTATCTATATCCATTATTTGCACAATCATTTACACCATTGTCTGCATTCCTGACCTACTACTCACATGCTTGGAGACTCGTACAGTCAGCATTGTGCACACTCATTCTCACACACACACACACACACACACACACATACATCGACACCCTCGTGTTTGTTCACATACATTTGTGTTCTTTTGCTTATCACTTTGTACATCCTCACACGAGACATGCCTATACACACTTATCCCTGACTGTGCACTTGTGTGTCATCCAGGTCCCTAAGAGAGGCAAAAGGGGTCCTGAGAAAGCCGTCTTTCAGAAGGCCGCCCAGGGGGGCTGGCGGTCAGACTCAGGGCTAGTTTGCTGTGGGTTTTCCTAATGGGGGGGGGTGCACCACAAGCAGCCGTGCCAGCCTCTGGGCTGGGCGGGAGGTGCTTTGGGATAATACCTCCCTCAGGAAGCAGTAATTGAGGGGTAGTGAATTAGATAATCAACACCGCCAGGAAGTGGGGATGTGCCCGGGTTGCCTTTGTTTCTAGAATGAGCGTTCCACACTGCCACGCTGTGCAGAGGAAGAAAGGGAGGGGACCTAGGCAGGCTGGGAGCAGGAATTCCCTTACCCATCATCTGCTGTCTGGTCACACCCACAACAGAGTAAGCTGGACATGAGTAGGCTCCCGGCCCACCAATGGGGAGATTCTTGGAGCCTGTTGGACACTGGAGGGGTCCGGGAGCTGCCTGGTTATTCTGTTACTGTCTACTCTCCCAGTGTATAGCAGAGGCTTCAAAGCACTCAGGAATGAGGGGGGCTTGAGTTCAAATCTTACCTCCTCTATTTTTATTTGTATAAACTCTTTGAGTCCCCAACCATTTCCCATGACCCTTCCTGCAGTTGAGACACCCCTGTGAGTGTCACCAAATACTAATAACTATATTTGCCCATACAATGACCTTGGACCCTCCCCTCCCCCCGGCTATGTCAGGTGGAGAAGCCTTTAGTACAGTCTTGCCAAGTCTTCCTACCAAGTCCATGAAGTCAGGCCTCTGGTCATTACTCCTCCTATTTATAGATGACTGAACTCAGGCGTGGGCAGTCATTCAAATGCCTGGGGTTGTGCTCTAGGAAGAGACAAAGCCTGAGTTTGAACCCATGGGTCCCAGGCTACATGATATCTCATCACGCCCCCCCCCCCCTGAAGTTATAGCAGAGGCATGTAACTTCACCTTTCTTTCTTCTAAGCAGGCTCCCTCACTCCTGAGGACTGCTCTCCGACAGGGCTCTGGCAGGGGTTTTGGGGATGTGCTGGACATTAGGAAGTTCGCACACAGACTTCCAACAGGATCTCTGTGACTGTGTTCTCAGGCCTTGGTCAGGAGGTGTGGACACAAGGACTTCATTACCACCCCTGTCCCTGACAAGGCAGTGATTGGCATTCTACACTCACTTGGTCCCCATTCCCACTCGGGTCAGGGATGATGTATGCTTCTCTAGGCCTCAGTTTCCCCTTTATAACACAAGCAGCTAGGATGCTCTCCCGTCCTTTCTGAGGTCTCCCATTTTCATCACCACAGATCCCTGGAGCCTTGAGGCCATGATCAGAGTCACTAGGACTCAGCTGGGCTGAGCCTACACTGATGAGGGGACATGTTCCTTCTCCAGGGTCTTTGCCCTACTTTCTGTGGGGGTACTGGATGGAGGATAAAATACAGTCAGGTGAAGGAAATAGACACCCAACAGCCCCCTAGAAGGCACCTAAAAGGCTTCCAGAACAGAAGGCACACAGGCAGAACTTCTCAGTGTAAAGTGATATTCCCAGAGGGTGCTGGAAACCCACTGGGATGAAATGTGGGTAGTGTGAACACCCTATGCTGGGCAGTGTGAACACTCTATGCTGGGCAGTGTGAACACCCTATGCTGGGCAGTGTGAACACTCTATGCTGGGCAGTGTGAACACCCTATGCTGGGCAGTGTGAACATT
>JANHMN010001251.1:0-12046 GCA_030674055.1 Rhabdomys pumilio
AATGTTCACACTGCCCAGCATAGGGTGTTCACACTGCCCAGCATAGAGTGTTCACACTGCCCAGCATAGGGTGTTCACACTGCCCAGCATAGAGTGTTCACACTGCCCAGCATAGGGTGTTCACACTACCCACATTTCATCCCAGTGGGTTTCCAGCACCCTCTGGGAATATCACTTTACACTGAGAAGTTCTGCCTGTGTGCCTTCTGTTCTGGAAGCCTTTTAGGTGCCTTCTAGGGGGCTGTTGGGTGTCTATTTCCTTCACCTGACTGTATTTTATCCTCCATCCAGTACCCCCACAGAAAGTAGGGCAAAGACCCTGGAGAAGGAACATGTCCCCTCATCAGTGTAGGCTCAGCCCAGCTGAGTCCTAGTGACTCTGATCATGGCCTCAAGGCTCCAGGGATCTGTGGTGATGAAAATGGGAGACCTCAGAAAGGACGGGAGAGCATCCTAGCTGCTTGTGTTATAAAGGGGAAACTGAGGCCTAGAGAAGCATACATCATCCCTGACCCGAGTGGGAATGGGGACCAAGTGAGTGTAGAATGCCAATCACTGCCTTGTCAGGGACAGGGGTGGTAATGAAGTCCTTGTGTCCACACCTCCTGACCAAGGCCTGAGAACACAGTCACAGAGATCCTGTTGGAAGTCTGTGTGCGAACTTCCTAATGTCCAGCACATCCCCAAAACCCCTGCCAGAGCCCTGTCGGAGAGCAGTCCTCAGGAGTGAGGGAGCCTGCTTAGAAGAAAGAAAGGTGAAGTTACATGCCTCTGCTATAACTTCATGGGGGGGGGGGCGTGATGAGATATCATGTAGCCTGGGACCCATGGGTTCAAACTCAGGCTTTGTCTCTTCCTAGAGCACAACCCCAGGCATTTGAATGACTGCCCACGCCTGAGTTCAGTCATCTATAAATAGGAGGAGTAATGACCAGAGGCCTGACTTCATGGACTTGGTAGGAAGACTTGGCAAGACTGTACTAAAGGCTTCTCCACCTGACATAGCCGGGGGGAGGGGAGGGTCCAAGGTCATTGTATGGGCAAATATAGTTATTAGTATTTGGTGACACTCACAGGGGTGTCTCAACTGCAGGAAGGGTCATGGGAAATGGTTGGGGACTCAAAGAGTTTATACAAATAAAAATAGAGGAGGTAAGATTTGAACTCAAGCCCCCCTCATTCCTGAGTGCTTTGAAGCCTCTGCTATACACTGGGAGAGTAGACAGTAACAGAATAACCAGGCAGCTCCCGGACCCCTCCAGTGTCCAACAGGCTCCAAGAATCTCCCCATTGGTGGGCCGGGAGCCTACTCATGTCCAGCTTACTCTGTTGTGGGTGTGACCAGACAGCAGATGATGGGTAAGGGAATTCCTGCTCCCAGCCTGCCTAGGTCCCCTCCCTTTCTTCCTCTGCACAGCGTGGCAGTGTGGAACGCTCATTCTAGAAACAAAGGCAACCCGGGCACATCCCCACTTCCTGGCGGTGTTGATTATCTAATTCACTACCCCTCAATTACTGCTTCCTGAGGGAGGTATTATCCCAAAGCACCTCCCGCCCAGCCCAGAGGCTGGCACGGCTGCTTGTGGTGCACCCCCCCCATTAGGAAAACCCACAGCAAACTAGCCCTGAGTCTGACCGCCAGCCCCCCTGGGCGGCCTTCTGAAAGACGGCTTTCTCAGGACCCCTTTTGCCTCTCTTAGGGACCTGGATGACACACAAGTGCACAGTCAGGGATAAGTGTGTATAGGCATGTCTCGTGTGAGGATGTACAAAGTGATAAGCAAAAGAACACAAATGTATGTGAACAAACACGAGGGTGTCGATGTATGTGTGTGTGTGTGTGTGTGTGTGTGTGAGAATGAGTGTGCACAATGCTGACTGTACGAGTCTCCAAGCATGTGAGTAGTAGGTCAGGAATGCAGACAATGGTGTAAATGATTGTGCAAATAATGGATATAGATAGGTATGTGATCATTCCTGTATACATAAGTGTGTGTTGGACTGATATGAGTGTGAGAGGGTGGTTCACTAAGTGTAGACAGAACTAGCTGAGTCTGGGGCAGGTGAAGGAGGACTCCCTCACTCCCAAGCACGAAAGCCCAAGGGGGCTGCTAGTTCACAGAGGACTTGGGGACGGGAGGTGGCCTGTCCTTGCTAGACTCAAAGCTCCCCTCCTTCCTCTCAAAGGGAAAAAGAGATCACCAGGGCAGGTGGTCCCTGCTGGTTGCAGATGCAAAAAGACACAGTGCTGATTTGCATCTCTCATTTGCATACATTTCCATAGGGCCTACTGATTGGTTATTTGAAAGCCTCCCAAGAACCTGCCTGTTTGCAATGGCTTTGCCTGGAAAAAAAAAAAAAAGTTCATGATTGGGCTCTGCCATACTGAAGCCTGAGACTCTGGCTCCAAGGGCTGATTCTAACCTACTGGGAAGCAGGCCCTTCGATATCGCGCCCTGGTACAGACCAAGAAACAGTTCTGTTGTGTCACCTGACCTCAAGAATGTGTTCAAAGCCCTCTGCCAATTATGAACAAGGTGTGAGGAGAGGACAGATCAGGTGCCAGCTGCCCAGGCTTCTCAGATGTCCAGGCTATGAGTACCTAGCACTTCTGCCTGGACCTAGGGTCCTAGGCCTGTGGCCAACTATGAAGGTGGCCAAGAAAACCGAGGGACTGCAAGTTTGCCCACCTTTGTTTGCCTTTCCCAGCTATCTCTACATCCCAGCCATCTCTGCACCCCCAATATGTCTGCACCCCTAACCATTTCTACACCCCCAACCAACTCTACACCCATCTATCAGCCCTGACACAGTTCCAGAGGCACGATCTCCCTCTTCACATTAGCTAGACACTGGATCTCCACTGGCTATGCAACTTGGAATATATAGACTTTTGCCAGGTCTTTGAGTCCCCAGCCACCTGAAGGAATGGCAGCAAGGTCCCAGAGAAGAGGAAAAAACCTGAGGTTTCCACCAGAAGGGTGTGTGTTTGTGTGTGTGTGTGTGTGTGTGTGTGTGTGTGTGTGTGCCTGTGCACAATGGTTTGATGTAAATTCACATTGTAAAATGCATGACAGTCTCTGGGACACAAGGGGAAAGACACTTAGCATAGACGGTGCATTTGTGTGTTGTGAGCACCTCCTCGAGTGTCAAGGAAAACCATTTTTAAGGTGAAAATCCTAAATTCCCACTTTGCTCTCGCCTAGCCATGAACCGCCTCATTTTCTCCCGTAGTGAAGGGTAACCACAGGGGACAATGACAAGGTCCTTGAGTTTTGCTTTCCCAAGAAACACATGTATACAGATGACTGAGTTGCCTGTATGTCTGTGTGGCATGTGCTACAAATGCATATGTCACACACGCTCAGGCTCATTGACTACAAACCTGTTCCTAGTGACACTCAAGGTTACCCATGGTCACACTGGGACACAAGTGTGTGCCACGTGCTTATGCATGGCTGGCATTTGAGCTGTGTGAACTGGGCAGAACTGAACACAGCCCTGTACTGACAGAATACTTGGCATGTTCGCACTAACAGGCCTATGTGTGCCCAGGGCTGCACAAGGGTGAGCGTCATGGGGCAAGCGTGACCCTGTGCAGTAGGTATGTGGACAGCCTAGCATGTGTTTGCATATCAGGAGTTGGGGGGATGTTTAGTAATTAAATCCCTTTTCATGCTTTGCACCTGTCTCCTTCTGAAAGCCGAGAGAACAGACGTCAAACGGGACAAGGGCTGGATTGAATACAGCCAATTCTGAAATATTTATTAGCTTGCGACTCCGCTCAATGGTGGAGAAGAAATGGCAGCTAATCCATCCAGCAGCGCTCACAGCAGGGACATTTCAGCAGGCACTTCTTAGATTTCAATGACTGCTCACTCTGTCCAAAAATGGGAGAATCTTCATCTGGGCCCACGTGGGGTTCTCCAGAAAGACTCATAAGGCAGGGGCCAAACCTGAGCGCCTTTAGCCCCAGTCCCCCATTCCTGAGGCCATGCAAGTGTCTCCTCCTTAGACAAAGACTGAAGCATGTGAGTAGTTGTGGGAGCCTGGACCAGCGAGTGTCCTGTGTTCTGGGCACTGGGCAACTCTTCCTGTATATTCTGGCACCAAGTCTCACAAAAACCTGAGGAGGGACTGGCCAGATGGCTCAGCAGGTAAAGTCATTGCCTTGAAACCTCATGTCCTGAGTTCAATCCCCAGGACCCACACAGTAGAAGGAGAGAGCTGATTTTTTTTGCAAGTGGTCCCTACACATATGGATATAAATAAAATACAGTTATATTAAGAAGAAAAACCTGAGGAGAGAGATGCTATGTGTTAGCCCCACTTAAAAGATCAGGCAACTGGGTATTTCAGAAGCGTTTAATACGGTCTAATACTGGTCTAATGCTGAGACCCTTTAATACACTTCCTCATGTTGTGGCAACCCCCAACCATAAAGATATTTTGTTGCTACTTCATAACTGTAATCTTGCTACTGTCATGAATCGTAATGTAAATGCCTAGTATTGCTGACGATCTTAGGCAACCCCTGTGGAAGGGTTTTTCCACCTCCCCAAAGGGGTTGCGACTCATAATGAGAACCATTGATTTAATAAAACAGGAAACCGAGAACAAGGAAGTAGGTCATTTAGTTCAAGGTCAAGAGCCTCAGGTCATCAGCCACTTAGTGGTGGAGACAGAGTGTCACTCTTGTCTGGATCCAGAGCTGTTGCCTCTGAGCAGGCGACTGAGACTACTATATGTGGCTTTCCGGAGACTGGCTACACTGTGTCCAGACATACTTTTCTTCAGGTTTCTTCTCTTTGGGGTTCATTTAAGCTGCTTGCTTTAAATAAAACAGAAAGAAAAATCCATTTCCCTCCTGCCTGAGTTCCTTTTCCTCCTCCTTCTCTTCTTTTCAAATTTGGAAGGGGTCTTGAGTTTATGTTTGGACATACATGCACAGGTATGTGCTTGCACATGAAAGCCTGGGGTCAACCTTGGGTGTTGTTCCTCAGTTCCCGTCCCATTTTGCTTTTCTGAGGCAGATCTCTCACTGGGACCTGGGCCTCACCAATTAGACTAGACTTGCCTGTCAATGAACTCTGGGGATCCCTCCCCGCCACCCCCGGTTCTTCACAGCGCTGGATAGTAAGCATGTCATCATATCCAGCTGTTTTGTGTTTGTTTGTTTGTTTGTTTGTTTGTTTGTTTTGAAAGACAAGGTCTCACTGAGTAGCTTTGGCTGTCTTGGATCTCACTGTGTAGACCAGACTAACCTTGAACTCTCAGACTCTCAGAGATGTGCCTGCCCTCTGCCTCCCAAGTACTAGGATGAAAGGTGTACCACAGGCCCGGCTAAGCTGGATTGGTTGTTGTTTTGACTCTTTGTTAATTTCCCATCATGCACCTCAATTCCACGATCTCCCGTTTCCTCCATACCTACTCTCCACCCTTGCAACCTCCCTCCCAAACAGTGCACCTTTTTGCCCAAACAGCTTTGCTTGAAAATGTTCATTGCAATGAGTCACTGGGCTGGTTCAAGGCCTCTGGCTTCCTCTACACCATCAACACTGGCTCCTCAGCAGGTCTCCTCTGTGATATCCTGTTGTTGCCCTGTGTCATGGAGACCCTGCAGCTTTGGATCTGTAGGTCAGCCCCCTTCACTTGCAGTTCATAGATGGAGTGGATGTTGGGGTAGCCAACTCAAAGCCCTGGATGTGGGCCTGGGTGGTACCTGAGTGTTTACCCTGCTAGCTCTCCCGCACCCATGCCACCAGGGCCAGCTCTCCCACACCACCCAGGCGAGGGGTGTGGCCAGCCCAGCTCAGACCTTGGACATTAACATGGCACCAGGCAGCAGCCCAAACCACAGAGTGTCGGGTGGCTTTTGGTGGTAACATGGCTCAGGGACGTTGACACAGACCCCTGCTGTGGCAGGGCCTTGGCCCTCAATGGCAGCACAGCCCAGACATCACCCTGGTCTCAGGTGGCATCACAGGCTACTCACACCAGGCATAGTGTTCCTCACGACATAGTGTCCCCAGTTCCCCAGTTCTGTCTCTCCCTAGCATACAAACCGCTCTTCTCTGTTTCTCATTTCTCTGCCACACACTTGCTCATCACTGTGGCACCCACCCCACCGCCTCTGTCTTCTGCCTCTCAGCCATGCTGTTTCTTAGTGTAGGTGCTGAGGATTGAACTCGGGTCTTCAAGCTTGCAGAGCAAGCACTTAACTAAGGTATTTTACCCCAGTTGGTGCTGCTGCTGCTTCTCTTCCTTTTCTTCCTCCCTTTCTTCCTCCTTTTCTCCCTCCCCTTCTTCCTCTTCCTTCTCTTTTTTTCTCCTCCTCTTCCTTTTCTTCATCTTCCTCCTTTTCCTCTTCCTCTTCTTAATTAAAAATACTTTTTGGTGTTTTTCAGGCAGAATGTCCTATAAGCCAGGTTGGTCTCAAAAGTTACTGTTTCTTTGAATATGTTTTCTACCCTCACATCACCGTCTAGAAATCCAGTTGTGCACTGGAAGACTTCCTGAGAGGGTGCTGGAGCCCTGGTACATTTTATGGGTTGTCTTCTGTTTCAGGAAAGGGGGTTCTTGCACCTGTATGGTACGTGTGTCTGTACGTGTATATGTGGAGATCAGAGAAGTACAATGCGTATCTTCCCATTGCTTTGAGGTCTTGGGACTGGGTCTCTCACCACATCAGAAGCTCCTCGGGGTTTTTTAGTGAGGCTGGCTGGCCAGTGAACCCCTGGGCATTGAGAGTACAACAGACACACATGCCTGGCTTTTTAAAAATCATTTACTATTTTTTAATTGTGTGTGTGTGTGTGTGTGTGTGTGTGTGTGTGTGTGTGTGTTGGTGTGTATGTGTGTGACAACAGGTGCCCAAAAGGTTCAGAAGAGTTGAGAGCCATCCAACATGACTGTTGCAATCTATCACCAGTCCCAGGCCTGGCTTTTTGTGGTGGCTCTAGGATTCAAACTCAGGTCTTCATGCTTCTAAAAGAGAATGCTCTTAACCCATTGAGCCACGGTTCTAGCCCTTCAACCCCAGCCTTTCAGAGTGTTTTAGACAGTTTCTCTCATTTATCACCGTGGTTTTAAGGTCTCTGATATTTCCTGCTGTGGTGTATAACCAGTTGCTAATCTATCCAGTGTGTATGCCATTCCAAATGTTGACTCCATATATCCCCTGAAATTTTAATTGAGTCTTTTTTATTTCAGTGCTGGAGACTGCAGCCAGATTGCACACATGCTAGACACATTCTCCATCTCAGAGCCACAGACCCAGTCCCTGTTGCACTTGTTTTAAATTAGTGAATCAATTTCTAAAATGTGTATGTGTGTGCGTGTGCATGTATGTGTTTGTTTGTGTAAGCAGAGACAAGAGGTCAATGCCAGGTGACTTCCTTAACCGCTTTCCACCTTATTTCCTGAGACAGGTTTTTTTTTTTATGAACCTGGAGCTTAGATCCAGTCACAATGGCCAGATAAGTAGCTGAGAGGATCCTCCTGTCTCTGCCTCCCCAGCAGTAGGGCTGCAGAGGCTCCCCCCCTCACCTGTCCTTGTACATGAATGTGAGGGACCAAATGCGGGTTCTCATGCTTGGGTAGCAAGCACTTCATACTGAACCATCTCTCCAGTCTCAGGCTTGGTGTTTAAAAAATGCATACATACACATACACACATGTATACACACATGCACACATGTATACACACACACGCACATGCAAACATGTATACACACATACACACATATATACACACATATGCACACACACGTGCACAATACATGCACACAT
The DNA here is from genome assembly GCA_030674055.1 of Rhabdomys pumilio. NCBI lineage: Eukaryota > Metazoa > Chordata > Mammalia > Rodentia > Muridae > Rhabdomys > Rhabdomys pumilio. Next base: position 7,792 of record JANHMN010001251.1, read on the forward strand.
ACACACATGCACACATGTACACACATGCACATGCAAACACTTATGTACACACACATGCATACACATATGCATACATACATGCACATATGTGTGCACACACATATATACATTCACACATGCACACACATACATACACATGCACACACATATACATATGCATACATACATGCACACACACATGCATGGGGTGAGGTGGGGATCACACACGTGTGCTGGCTTCTATGTGTATGTGGAGACCAAAAGTTGACATTGGGCATCTTCCTCTAACATTTCTGCTTCTTTCCCTGTGTTATCCACTTCCTCCACTTTCCTGAGTCTGAAGGGCATGATGTTGGTGTCCTTGTCTGCTAACCTCACCATTTGTGACATTTCTGGGTCTGTCTCTATTGATCCATTTTTCTCCTAGATATGGGTCATGTTTTCCTCCTTTGCTTGCCTGGTAACTTTTATTAGATTTAGGACATTTTTTTTAAATAAACTTTTCGTTTCAGAATTACTTTAAATTTACAGAAAAGTTTCAAAAATAGTATAGATAATGCCCACACCCCATCCCGTGCTCCTCACTGCTAACGTCACATGCTGCCACGTGACATTGTCAAGACTCCAGAAACCAGCATTGTCACTGTAAACTAGCTCCAAACTTGGGGAAATAGCCAGTTCCTCCATTCCTTCCTTCTTCCTATCCCAGGATCTGAAGCAGAACATCACATTGCATTTAGTTGTCATGGCTCCCCAGAGTCCCCTGGTCTGTGACCATGTCTCCACTCTCTTCTCATTGTTCATGGCTGTGCTGGTTTTTATTGTCAACACAAGCTAGAATTACCTGGGAAGATAAAATCTCAGTTGAGCAAATGCCGAGGTCAGATTGACCTGTGGTCATGTGTGTGGGAGATGCTCTTGATTATTGATTGAGGCAGAGGAGCTCAGCCCACTGTGGGCAGCACCATCCCTAGGCAGGTGGTCTCAGGCTATATAAGAAAGCTGGCTAGGCTGGATGTGACGGTGCACACCTCTAATCCCAGCATCAGGGAGTCTGAGGCAGATCAATCTCTATGAATTTGAGACCAGCCTGGTCTGCATAATAAGTTCCAGGCCATCCAGGGTTATACAGTGAAACCTATATCAAAAAAAAAAAAAAAAAAAAAAAAAGAAGGAGCGAGAGGGAGCGGGAGGGAGAGAGAGAAAGAGAGAGAGAGAAAGAGAGAGAAAGAGAGAGAAGCTAAGCGTAAGCCAGAGAACAAGCCAGCAAACAGTATACTTCTGGTTCCTGCCTTGAGTTTCTGCCTGACTTCCCTCAGGGAAAGATTATGACTTGGAAGTGTAAACCAAATAAACTCTTCCTCCCCAAGTGGCTTTTGGCCTGGATGTTTATTAGGAAAGAAACTAGACCCATGACCTCCACATCCTCTAGGAGTCTTAGCCAGATATCCTAGAGAATGTTCCCCGTCTGGATTTGGCTGCTGTTTCAAGATCACATTGGATTTAGGTGTTTGAGGATCAAATACCGTGAAGGTGAATGTCCCTCAGTATCCTGGAGGCATCGCCAGTGAAATGAGCCCGTGGCTTGGTTGCTGTGCTGCCTACTGGCCTCCTTCATCAGCAACAGCAAAGTCACTGTCTTCCCTCCCCCTCCTCTTTGGAAGCAGGTCACAGAGCATAGCTAAACTCCACCTCTGTGTGGACTGCTGGAAATTATTTTCGAAGAAAGACTCACCTCTTCTATTCATTCCACTGTGTGGTCTACGGATCGGCACTTTGTGTTAGGTCCCTTTGTCCCAGGATCTAACCCAGCACATCACATTGAGCCTGGAATCCCGGTACTCCAGGGATAGAGGCAGAGGATCAGAAGTTCAAGGTCAGCCTAGGCAACATAGCTAGTTGGAGGCTAGCCTGAGCTTTCTTAAGACCCTGTCTAAGAAAGACAAAACCACTCTTTTTACATTGCATTTTGTTGTCCGGCTCCTCTGTATCCTCTGATCTCTGACCGTTTCTCCGTTTCTTGAAACGGAGAAAATATTAAGTTTTTTTTTTGTGACCTTGAAAATATTAAGTATTCATGGACAACTTTTGTTGAATTTAGGATATTTTTTCTTTGGGGGGGGGGGGGGGTTTTTTTGTTTGTTTTGTTTGTTTTATTTTTTTCTGGTGGAGGTGGATTTTATTTTTATTTTTATTTATTTTATTATTTTTTTATTTTTTTGAGGTAGGGTTTCTATGTGTAACAGAGCTGTGGCTGTCCTGGAACTTGCTCTGTAGACCAGGCTGCCCTCGAATTCACAGAGATCCACCCACCTCTGCCTCACAAATGCTGGGATTAAAGGTGTACACCGCCACGCCCAGTGGACTTAAGACATTTTTAAAAAATAACTTTTTTATTTTGGAATGATTTCAAGTAAGACATCATTTTTCCATCCAGTTTGTTCCAGCTTGGGTCAGGGTGCACTCTGGTAGGGTGGTTCCTGCATTCGTTTGGTAAATTCCATCCCTTTAAGTTGCTACCCAGTCTTGTGCACTCTGTGCTCAGGACCTAGAATCTCAATTCGTCAGACAATGGAATGTGAAAGCAAGACGAGGCTGGGGACGCTTGTGGCTACCAGGGCGTCTGCTGCACAAGCCTCTCAACAGATATAACAAACCACATGCACAACACATCTGTGACGCTCTCGGTGTTTGCCCTTCTAAACCTGAGTTCATTCTGTTACAGTCAACTCTACAGCTAATTCTACCTTTTCTTCTCTGTAACCTCCAACCACAGGAGTCTAGTCTTTCCAGGAACTGCTTACCACTTACTTGTCCAACCAATATTTTATTTTTGAGATGGTGGTCTCACATAGTCCGTGCTGGCTTCAAAATCATTATGTAGTCAAGAATGTGTGCAAACTCCTGGTCCTTCTGCCTCTGCCTCCCAAGTGCTGGGATTCCAGGCATGTGTCAGTCACCATGTTCAGTTTCTGTGGTATTGGGAATGGAAACCAGCCTAGTGAATACCTTGTGATAAGGTGTTCTATCCAGCTACACACCAGTCGCTCAGCCAAATTTTAAAATGTGGAATTGCCTGTCCCAGGCCAACCAGAGGAAAGACACCCAAGCACCTGTGACTGTTGTTACCACAAAGGTCGACTGTGTAGATATGTGGTCCTGCTGCAGGTGGGGTCTGTGTTGACGTCCAGGCCTGTGTTACCACCGAAGGCCATGCAGATGTCCCTGGTCTGGACTGCTGCCTGAGGCACTGTGCCGAGCTGGCCACCACACTCAGGAGAGCTGGCCCCGACCCTTGTTTGCTGTGACATAGGGTGGGTGATGGAGAGATACACCTACCCTGCTCCTCACCACCTGGGGCAGGCAGTCCTGAGGTCACAAGAGTGGGAGAGTTGGCCCTGCCCCTCACCGGGCCAGCGCAGGAGAGGAATCGCCATCAGAATGCAGTATTGATGGGGTAGCAGAAGCCAGAGGCCTCAAAACAGCCCACAGACTCATCTAATGAACCCTCGAAAGTAAAGACGTGTGGACAAACCGGTAAAGTGCAGGACACACTGTGACACACTACAGCTTGCGTGACAAGATATTTTTGTGTCTTATTTGATTTTCCTTTGTCGGGGGGCGGAGGGGGGCGGTTGCAATATGAAGGGATGGAGAGCTGAGTGGGATTTGGGTGCATGATGCAAAATTCACAAGGAGCCATTAAAGCGTTTTTCAAAAGAAATTTTAAGTTGCATGCTGGGTTTGGTTGTAGTCTTCTGAATATTTCTGACTTTGTTCCCAGTGTGGCTCCGTTATCCATAGATAGATTCGCTCTTGCCAAGACTTGATTTGAAACTCTGATGGAGCCGGGCGGTGGTGGCACACGCCTTTAATCCCAGCACTTGGGAGGCAGAGGCAGGTGGATTTCTGAGTTCGAGGCCAGCCTGGTCTACAGAGTGAGTTCCAGGACAACCAGGGCTACACAGAGAAACCTTGTCTCGAAAAAACAAAACAAAAAAACAAAACAAAACAAAAAAAAGAAAGGAAGGAAGAAAGAAAGAAGGAAGGAAAGAAAGAAAGAAAGAAAGAAAGAAAGAAAGAAAGAAAGAAAGAAAGAAAGAAACTCTGCTGGAATTAGTTCAGAGTGGCCTCAGTCTGGGAAAAATTCAGGCAGTGTGATTGAGAGCATTACCCACTGGCCCCACATGTAGCCGAGGTCCTTTCCTGTCTAGCTGCATGAGAGAAAAAGCCTCCTCGGGTCTCCGTGCTCTCTCAGAGCCTCCTCGGGTCTCCG
>JANHMN010001252.1:0-12045 GCA_030674055.1 Rhabdomys pumilio
ACACAGAGAAACCCTGTCTCGAAAAAAAACTAAAAAAAAAAAAAAAAAGCACAAGAAACAAATACAAAGACACACATATGTTCACATATAGAGGAAAACCCACATATGTGTGTGTGTGCAAAATATCTATCAAATTCTAGACAAAGCATTGTGAGGCAAAAACAAAACAAAAGAAAAAACAAAAAGCATTTGATTAACATTAAAAAATTATATAAAAGCAAAAAAGGAGAAGGGGAATGGAATAGGGGTTTTCTAGGGAGGGGAAATGGGGAAAGGGGATGGCATCTGAAATGTAAATAAAATATCCAATAAAAATAAATTGAAAAAGATAAATTAAAAAGAAAAGCCCTTTAAATATGTGCTAAGCCCATTTGATTTATAGCCTACATTGAGTTCCAGCATTTTTCTGTTTAGACTTTGTCTAGATGACCTGTCTATTGGCAACAGTGTATTGCTAAAGTCACCCACTGTCCTTATGTGAGATTCATTATAGGATTTTTAGCTGCAGTGGTGTTTCTTGTATGAACTTGGGTGTCCCTGTATTTGGTGCATAGATGTTAAGAATTACAGTGCCCTTATGGTAGATTTTTCTTTTGATGAGTATGTAGTATCTTCATTATCTCTTTTGATTATTTTAAGTTTGATGTTTATTTTGTCAGATATTGAAATGGTTACATGGACTTATCTGTGTGGGTTCATTTGCTTGGAGTATCTTTTGTCTCCCCCAACCCTTTTACCATGAGGTAATGTCTATCTTAATACTAATATGTAATTAATATTTCTTAGATGCAAATCTAATCTATGAATTTTTTTGGGGGGGGGAATTGAAACCATTAATGTTGAATGTTAAGAAAGAGTAGTTTTTTTTGTTGTTGTTTTTGTTCCTGTTATGATGTGCTTTTTCTTTATATTTTGATTTATTGGTCTGGGATTATTTATTTTTTATGTTTTTTAAATGTGGATAACCTCTTCATGTTGAAATTTATCTTCTAGAGCTTTCCACAGAACCAGTTTTATAGATAAATGCTGCTTAAATTAGAGTTCATTACAGAATGATTTTCTTTCTTGATATATTGTGATAAAAAGTCTTGCTGGGTATAACGGTCTAGACTGGTATATTAGTCTCTCTAGGCCTTGGCTTTTAGAGTCTCCACTGAGAAATCAGGTGTAATCCTAACAAGTCTACCATTATTACTTGGTCTTTAACCACTGCAGCTTTTAATACAATTTTTTGTTCTGCAAGTTTGGTGTTTTGATCATTATGTCTATTTGCTACTGTGTATGATTTTGTACCTTGGTAGGCACTTTCTTCTTTATGTTCGGGAAATATTTGTCCATGATTTTGTTGAAAATAATTTTGTACCTTTGACCTCAGTTTCTTCTCCTTCCTCTTTGTTCCTTTTACTCTCAGATTTAGTATTTTCATAATGTTCCAAATTTGCTGTATGCTTTGTGCCTAGAATTTTTTTATGCTTAACATTTTCTTTGACTGAGGTATCTGTATCTTTTATCTGTCTTCAATCTCTGAGATTCGCTCTTTCAGCTCTTATATTGCATTGGCGAGGCTAACGTCTACAGTTTTGTTTAACTCTCTAAACATTTCAGTGGTACTTTCTTCATCCATGTCTTTTCTGGAAATGTCTTCATTAATTTTTTTCATTGTTTTTTTCACTGTTTGTGGTCTTACATAATTCATGAAGGGATTTATTTATATTTTCCTGAACATATTCAAAATAGCTATTTTGACGTCTTTTTCTTGTGTTTCAGCCATATTGCACTTCTCAGTGCCTACTGCAGTAGAATTGGTGGGTTTAGGTGGAGAAATACTGTCTTGGCTGTAATGATCGTAGCTTTACACTAGTGTCTACAGATCTGGTATCGGGAGGACTGAAATTCCAGGTGATAGCTAGTCTAGTCGTTATTGGTTGTACCATCCTTTCCTTGGTTTCTTTTACCCTTTTTGGATCTTAGGAGAGTGTGGTGATTATAGCTTGCCTGGAAGAGACTGTTTCTGAGTTCCCACTAGGTGTGGCCACTAGGAGTCCTGGGCAGAACATGAATCTACGTCTTGGGAGCTGACATGAAGGAATAGGACTGGGCTAGAAGTAGAGGTTGAGAATGTCTAAGGGAAGGAGGAAACTGGGTCTTCCACAGGTTCTTCAAAGTCTCCAGAGAGTAAATGCAGAGAGAGAGGACAAATCCCCCAAAATTATCTGCTATAGGGCTAAGAGACTGTAAAATATATTTTAAAATTATATTTGATTTAATTGTTTGTTTTATTTTAAGATTTATTTTTACTTATTTATTTATTGTGTGTGTGTGTGTGTGTGTGTGTGTGTGTGTGTATGTGTGTGTGTGCGTGTGTGTGTGTGCACCATCAAGGCCAGAAGAAGATGTTGGATTTTTTACAATTAGATTACAAGCAGTTGTGAGCCACTCTAGAATAGCAGAAAGCAATGTTCAAGGCTGAACCACCTTTCCAGTCCCATTTATTTAATTTTAATGTGGCTTTTAAAGATAAAAGTTAGTGTCTTGCAGAAGTGTGTACATTTACACACATGTGTAATAGACATCTGTTTGTGTACAATGCTATCATTTTAAGTACCCAACTGTAGTCTTCAATCATAACACTTATTTAATTTTTGTTAATCCGTTCATTTGGCACTTGTTTGAGAAGGATATATATATATATATATATATATATATATATATATATATATATATATTCAACTTGTGACCTCTGTAATTTCGTAATGTTATACTATCAATAACAAGTTCCATTAAATTATGCATTTTCTTATGTAATTATGAAAATCAGTAGCTACATGCCCAGTTATTTTAAGTTATAAATCTGTACAAAACTATATTTACCATCTACAGAGAACTTATTTAGCCTATGAAAACTTAAGAGGTTATTCAGAAGCTGTTCAAATCCAAGATCCATTGTTGTAGATTGAATATGCACATTCCTTCCATGGGGCTAAACCTTGAAATATCTTTAATGAGATTTTTAACTTGGAATACACTCTTCTCAATTATCACTTTGAATCTATGTTGAAGCATACCTTTCCCCCATTTTTTTTGTACAAGGTTTCACTATAATACCGATTGTCCTGGAAGTTGTTTTGTAGATAAAACTGATCCAAAACCCACAGTAATGTACCTAACATGGCATCCCAAGTGTTGAGATTAAATGTTTATGCTTCGTTACTAGCTCTAGTTACATTTTAAACATCAATTTCCCTAAATTATTAGCCAATTTTTGCCATAGTTTTATAGGTTACATTTAAAAGGCTTAACACCCCCTGTGGAGTTTCTTTTTGCCTCCGTGGGGTTCCTTTTCACTATATCCTTCAATTGCACAGGGAACAAACATAATGATCTTAGGTCCCTCCTCTAAAGACATCAATCCCATTCTTAGTGACTTCACCCCTATGATTGAGCCATCTCTCTTATGTCCCAATCATTTTTATAATTGATTACCTTGGCCTTCGAGATTTTAATAGAACTTGAAGAGAAAACCATGTCAACTGCCTTTTATTTTTTTATAGTATTATGAAAAGAACAAGAAAGTTCAAAAGATTCTTCTGGGCTGTCAGAAATTTCCTATGTATTTGCCAGGATTTGAACTGATAGCACTTTCCAAGAAAGCATGCATTCTTCTCCCCCCCAAGTCTTTGGAATTAAGCAATTATAAAGAGTCTTTAACTGTTGCTTTCATAAATAGTGCTATGAGCTTTAAAATGTTTTCAAAATCATGGGAAAATGACAAAATTTTCATTGAGTGAGATGACAAAATATGATTAGATAATTCAACTGAACTCAATTTACTCAAGGCTCTTGATGTGTTCAAAAGAATTTAATGTTTCACCAAGAAAATGGAGTCATTCTGGAAGAAGAATTTCATGGGTTTGTAAGGAAATTTGAGCTTACCACTCTATTTTAGTGAGGAGTTCTATTCTTTAAAAACAAACAGCTGTGCAAACTAAAATTGAAGACCTGTGTGTTTCCATGTCTACATCCTTGAATCTTTTTCCTATTGTTTTATTTTAATGCTAATTTTTAATCTACCATATTCCTTAGTTTGTCAAGAAGTTATCCATGTGAGAACAGAATAATAAACATCAAAATGTGTTTTTCATCTTCCCTCAATTACACTCCTCATTGCTTTTCTCAGCATATTTTAATTTTATCTTTGTCTTCCAAAAAACAGGAATAATGTCAGACAATAGTCAACACCAGTCTCTGCTTCTCTTTGTAAAGTCAGGTGACAGATAACATGTAATTCATCCATCACACAGATGGGTTGGAACTCCATAAATCTAGAAACGTTGAGCACGTTCATGAAAAAGATAAAATGCACCCAGTCATCTTATTTTTTTTTTTAACTCACAGTTCGGAGGTTAATTTTAAAAATTTAAGTTTATTTTTTTATATTTATTTCATTATTTTATTTTTTAATCTGACCTTCTCTTTTGATAATAGGCACCCTATTGTTCTTAGTTTTATCTAGTTTAATACTCTAAATAAGTTTTCTTAGGGTTCTCTTATATTACAGAAACATGTTAACTGATAATTGATGTACTAGCTACTATTAAGATGACAACTATGGAGTCCAGATTATCTGTCTATCTATCTATCTATCTATCTATCTATCCATCTATGACTATCTATCTATCTACCTATCTATTTATTTATTTTGCTTTGTACCTAATAAAGATATAATTATATCATCCCCTCTCCTCCATTCAGCCACTCCCATGTCATTCACACCAGCCCCTGTCAAATTTATGCCCATTTTTCCTTAATTATTATTTTTACATGTATAAGTTGTATATGTGACTAAATATATAAATGCAACCCACTGAGTTGGTTTAGTGTTACTTGTTCATATATGATTTCAGGGATGACCATTTAGTATTGGATAATTATTTTGGATGCTCACTCTGGGGAAGCCTAATTCTCCTCTCTCAGCAATCTTTAATTTCCTGTAGCTCTTGATCTGTTACTGAAGCCTTATGGGATTTATTCTATTTACATTAGCATGCCAGCTGGTGTTGCCACTGTTCAGGTCCTAAGTGGCCAGATAGTTGAGGTTTTGAGAATGTAATTTTCCTGTCATAGCTAGAAGACACAATCCCAAATCAGAGTTCCTGGCCCATCAGCTATTACAATCTTTCTACATGTTCTTTTGTGATGTTCCCTAAGCTTTAGGTGTATGAGCTGTGTTGTTGATGTATCAATAAGAATTTCATACTCCACAGCCAAGTGTATTCTAAATTTTGATCAGCTGTAGTTTTCTGTAATATTCCTTATATGCTGCAAATTATAGCTTCTTTGATGAAGGGAAAGCTGTGCTTATCTTTGAGTATATGAATTAATATTTACAATGAAATTAGGAATTATACTGGTTTAGGATAGTGGCATGAGTAAGTTTTCCACTAAGGTCTATAACCTTAATACAAATGGGTAGTTTGCTAGGTTCAATACCAGGCATAATTTACCTCTTGTTGAGCACTCCTCAAATCAAATTAGACGGCTGTTGACTACCAACAAGACTTAAGTGCCACGATTGAACTTTTAAAGATAACTTGCCATGATAGTTCATAGATGTCACAGCTGAATAGGACTACTAATCCCTTTTTTCCCTTAGCAGCTTGCATATCACCTTAATCTCCATTTTTTGTTAATTCCTGAATGGCAGCTCCCATCTTTTATGGAACTGAAAAATGATTTATTTTTCTGAATTCCCAAAAGGCCTCACAAAGCAGTATCTATCATTTAACAACAAAGTGTTATCTACATATGATGAGTGATAGGGAAGCAGGTATATAGCGACGCTGCTTTACCAACCTTGTAAGCAGGCTGCATTCGTTTCTTTTGTGCTACTGTCCAAATAGCTAACAACCTAAAGAGGGAATTATGTAGCTCATGGTCTCTAGACTTAAGTCCACCATTTTTTGACCCCGTTATTGACCAAACCATTATGATGGTGGAAGGGAGCAGCAGATAGAGAATGTGCAAGAATGGGGACAGTGTTTAACCCTCAAAATCCCACTTTGAATGTCTTATTTCTTTCATCTAGACTCCATAGCTCTAGTACTCCACTACTACAAAGTAGTCCCACCAGCTGGAACAAGTGTTCTAAACACAAATCTGGCAGGGACATTGAAGATTTCAATCATATCACAGACTTTCCAGGCTGAAATCCTGACACCATATTCAGGATAGCTTTGTGATTTGTGGACAAACTACTTTGTCTATTAAAAGCTCTAATCATCCTGGCTGTGCAAGGAGAGTGCTAATAGGACTGACTTTACGAGGCTGTTTTGAGAATTAAATGAATAATTCATGAGTGAACATGTAAGTTGCATGCGTGTGTTAAACTCTCATCATAAAGAAAAGTTTCTGGAATGCAGAGAAACATTGATCTATTGAAAGACAATAGATTAGAAATTGTAGGAGTTGCACCTCTTCTCATATCATATATACTTTCCATAGCAAAGGCAGAGAGGTCATGAGGCATGGCTAGCTTGCCAAAGCAATGATCTTCAAGCGTCAGTGTAGCTTATCTTAGTAAATAGTTTCTGAAGAGAGAGACTATTTGCAATGCTACTCAAAGGTAAGAGGAACATGGGTTATTTTGTATGACACAGAAGAAACTTATAATTTTATGACTAATCTGAGAGAGATAAGATATAAATGTGGGCATAATAGCATGTGCCTGGAGAAGGAAGCAGTTTTATAAAGGAATGAATCATTTGGATCCATTTCAGTACATGCTGAAAGTCTCTGCAATTTAGATCAATCAGCTCTCTGATTCTTTTGAACACCTCATTTCTGTATTATGGGAAGGTTGGAGAGGCCAGAGCAATGACTGCAGAAAGCAGTTCTCTGGAGCCCAGATGGCTCCTGTCAGTTGGTGGAGGCATCTGGAGTGGCCTTCCTACCACTTCTCAATCTTCTCTCAGAAATCAAGAAATAACATCATGCCTTTTCAATGATATTTGCTTTGAGTAAAGGGATAGAATCTACCTATGTACAAACAAAACTGCATCTTTGGTATCAAATATAGATTGAACATCCCTCATGAATAAATGCTTTGACAGGGCATTTCAGCTACCAGATGATTATGTGTGTGTGTTTTGTTTGTTGTTATTAGTTTTGTTTTGACTTATTACATAAAGTTGGGTGTGCAGTTTGCTACTTGGCATAATGTAAAGCATTTTGAAAGCTTTAGATTTTGGAACGCTTTAGATTTGGGGTTTTATCTTTTTAAAAAGGATAACTCCTGCATTCATTGATGTTATACACATTGGCGGGTATGATTTAGAATCTCTATTCTCAAGATAACTTATCCAGAATGCTGGAACAATTGCCAGGCATGTCTTCCGTGATTGTAAGAATGAGCAGAATAACAAAGACTCTAACCACAGAATTCAGGGACTACTACTTACTTGTACTCTATATATGCATATCTCCCAGAGGAGATTCCTGTGTTTGAAAAATCTGTAGATGTCTGGGAGGCAGAGGCAGGCAGATTTCTGAGTTCTAGGCCAGCCTGGTCTACAGAGTGAGTTCCAGGACACCCAGGGCTACACAGAGAAACCCTGTCTCGAAAAACCAAAAAACCAAAAAGAAACAAAACAAAAAAAGAAAAAAGAAAAAAAGAAAAACCTATAGATGTCAATAATCACCTGCCTTGGTGAGCCAGAGATCTACAATAGATTTAGTATTTTCTTCAAGAAAGGAAAAATTTATGTGGCCTATGTTCAATGGCTCTGCTCTGGCAATATTCTCCCCCTTTCTAAACACATCACACAGGTAGTAAGGATCTACTAAAGGCATCTAACCAGAGTGCTCTGGCAATTAAACTGGTGAGCATTTTGTTTTGCAGAATGACAAGAAGCATGCATGTGTTATGATGAATTGTGTAATTTGAAGAACAATTATTTGCAGAATATCTCAGAGAACAATTATATTGGTAGGATTTAAAAGATAAAGACTATATCTTTAACTTCTCTGAGAATGGCACAACAGGCAAAGATGGGCAATTATGAATTGTCTACTGGTATGGGGAGAGCTCACATGTAGGATTATGTTAGCTGGGCATTGCTGTATGGAGGATGACAAATGAGAAAATCAAATTTCTAGGTAAAATAGAGAAAATGATGTAAAGAAAGGAACAGGAAGGCAGCAAGTATCATGGCAACAGATACAGAACACATCAGAACTAACTTTGCTAAAAATATTTAACACAGGACCTGAAATTAACTTTTAGGGTCTCTTGACTTCTAAACTACAAGAGAGAGAGAAAGAGAGAGAGAGAGAGAGAGAGACAGAGAGAGAGAGAGAGAGAGAGAGAGAGAGAGAGACAGAGACAGAGACAGAGACAGAGAGACAGAGAGACAGAGAGAGACAGAGAGAGACAGAGAGACAGAGAGACAGAGAAAGAATATGTCTTCCCTTTGGCTAATTTAAAGTCTCTCCTCTTCCTCAAACATGTCTGTTGGTTTCCTCTTTCAGGAAATATTCTCTTGTCTTACCATCTCTGGTATATTTTCTACTCATCTTCCCTGAGTTATGTCCTTCATGAACGCCACAATAAGCTGCATTGCTGTAACTGAAAGGATACCCCTCCTCTGCACTGCATTGATTATTTTTGGACATCTAAACAATATTTGTCTGCATGTGTCCTCATGTGAACTGAAAGGGCCTTGGGGATGGCTAAGCTTTATTCACTTTTGTTCTGCCTCCCTTCATCTACCCAGCCCCCTGGCATCTATGCTCAATGCAGTGCTCACCATGTAATTGTTGAACTTCTGAGGAATTATAAACAATAGTTCATGCTGACTGAGCACTGCCAAATTCTTTAATTCACTTCTTCACTTTGGGTTGTACTAGCTGACTTTTGGGTCCTCTCCTTCCTTCTCCGTATCTAGGAGGATCTTTTCTGGATGGAGTTAAAGCTATTTTTTCTTTTCTACTCTCTTATTCCATCTTTTGATACCACTTTCTTCCTTTCTTTCTTGATTCCAACAGAAAAACAATTTCTATGTGCCAGCTATATCCTAGACCCACCCCCCCCAAAATAGAGATAAGTCTGACACAATACTGGTACACTTAAGATAGTACCTAAAATGATAAAAAAAAAAAAAAGCACAAAACTTGGTTCTACATGGAGACAGACAGATTAGGTTAACTACAGGATTGGAATAGATGCAGTAGAATCCAAGAATGAGTTCACAGAGGAAATAATGATTGAAGCTGCTGAGAAATAAAAAATGCCATTATAGACTAAAAGGATAATAACAATAACATAACTGTAACTAGAAGGACATAACCCACAAAAATAAGGAGAGTGGAGAGAGTATGTCTCATTCCAGGAAATAAAAAGCTTGCAGATGTGACCAGATTGAACAGTGCAAGTTTCCCATGGAGAGGAATGAGGGATAAGACAGGAACACAGGCTAATAGATCTATTGTGCTAATAAGTCCTCCTGTCTTTCGCTGTGAACATTTTGTGAGAATGCACAAGATCTTGAGTATCTTATCTGCTTCTGGGTAGATGTGACATAGAAACATATGAGAGGCAGGAGGATGAGTTAGGATGCTCTTCAATGACCCAGGGAATTTAATCAGGATGTTCTAAAGCAACAAGAGATTGTTGAAAAGGAGGCTGGCTTACGGGAGTTATTCAAATGTGTGTTCAACAAGCTGGAGACAGCCAATGGCGAATTCTTTAAGAGAATTAAATTTAGAAAAGCCCAAGGCATTCTACTAGGGAGGTGAAGAAATGAAAAGAGAGCATTTTCACAATTCTGAAAAAAATGTCTTGCTAAGACTGGAGTTATAAGTGGCCCTTAACATTTTTTTGTTTCATTTTTTCTAGCTTCTGATAGTCATGTGCTTCTTTGAGTTTCTTATATGAGAAGGCGTTATTTATGCTACTGCAGTAGGGAAAGCATTAGGAATTTTTACCCAGCTGTGAACACTACAAGCCACAATAAAGCTTTCCAGTCAAGAAGTAGCCATTCATGCAATAGTGGCAAAACTCTTAGTACCAACCATTCCTTGCTTGGATATAAGGACTGATTCAAAGGAGGAAATTTATGCCTAGGACTGTGAAGTTGATAAAAATGCATGTTCATAGTATCTAAAGGGTATTTACTACTGTTATCTTTTTAAATCAACATTCATCCACCTAATTTTTAAGTGCTTATTCATATACTTATAGACAAATGCTGCTTTGAGTCTAAATCAGAAAACATTCTGCAGTGAATAGCAACGAACACAGAAACTCACAGCCATTCTAGGTATTGAAAATAAGAAATTTTCTAGGATTGAATATTCAGCCCTAAAGAGGACATTTCTACCACTCTTTTTGAAGTTCAGGTAAGATTATTAAAGTTGTGATGAAAGGAATATAATAGGAGAAAATACAGGGGAAGAGCTGCAAATGTCTTCTGAGCTTTACACAACCAGTGCAATCATGAACTCATAGCAGCTACGGTTGTTTGTACTGAATCCTCACAATTTTGGGACTGTTGATGGTAATGCATGGAAGAAAGAGGAGATCATGGGGCTCTACTAATGCCCGCTAAAATGCTGAGTATTGATAATATCCCAGATAACAAAAAGTTGTGCTCTTCAGTTGCATAGTTACAGGTGAATCCACAATATTCCATAGAGACAAAGTCAAGGTAGCTCTGATTTGGACCACAAAACATAACAAAATGACATGGACATGGGAATGGGACTTGTAAGGAGAGTAGAAGATGCAAGGATCTGTTGCTTGTTTTCTGTTAACTTGGCACAAGCTAGAGTCATCTGAAAAGAGGAAACCTCAATGGGAGAGAAAAAAACACCCTGTCATCATTTATTGCACTGTAGGCAAGCCTACAGGGCATTTTCTTTATTGATGAATAAGGGCCCAACTATTATGGGTGGTGTTAGGGTGTGAGCCAGGAAGATGGACTCCTCCATGTCTTCTGCATCAGGTCCTGTCTCTGAGTTCCTGCACTGACTTTCCTTCATTATGAACTGTAAGATATAGCATTACATAAATCCTTTCCTTTCCAAGATTTATTTGGTCATGATATTTAGCACAGTAATAGAAATGTAAGACACAGAGATATTACAAGGCCAATGTGGGAGGAACCAAATGCATTACACATTTGTATAATTGTCTATATTTGTAGCATTGTATAAAGCTGTCAAAGAAAAAATTAATTAGTTAAAACTGAAAATGAAAGATTCAAAGATCATGACCATCAGACAGCTGAGATTCTCTTAGTCTTAGATCACTTTTCATTTCCTGTCATCCTCATCAAATAAAACACGGGTAAAACAGGCAGGATGCTTTCTGTCTGTCTCAGCTCTCAGATTTGACCCCCACACTCTTTTGCAATTCTCCATTGGATTCTGACGCATGAAGGGTTTTCCCACATAATTACTGTGGCATTGATTTTCTTCCTTCTTTGAAAATCAGTCTAATTTCATTGATGAAAAACCCTTTCCTTCATCTGTCTTACAGTGATCATATTTCTATGCAGGTGCATCAAATATAGTAGCAGCAGGTCAGACAAACCCAGATAAAATTGAGCATGGGTTTTATTCCTAATTGCACTGAAACTAGATGGCCAGAGCTACTTAACTAGTTTCACATATCTTTGTGTATCTGTTCATTCAGTCCTGCACAATGTGAATGAGTCATTCCTGCAAGGGCTGCTTTGATCATCTCCTTTTCTGAACCCTGCAGGATGTCTGAGTTTCTGCTTACGTCAAATCGAACTGATCATGAGTCACTCTTTATCTGACTGTCCTCTACTTTCATCATAGGCTGATTGTTCTGCTTAATTCAAGCTGGCTGTTTCTTATTCAGGCTCGCACATTATGTTTCACTTCTGGCCATCAGCAGAGCCTTCTGCCCACCTGGTGTGTTTTCACGCCTCTGTGTTCTGCTAATCCGCTGGCTGTTTGCTGCAGTACCTAGTGTTCTCTCTCTCTCTCTCTCTCTCTCTCTCTCTCTCTCTCTCTCTCTCT
>JANHMN010001253.1:0-12045 GCA_030674055.1 Rhabdomys pumilio
CACACACACACACACACACACACACACACACACACACACACACACAAAACCCTTTCAGTACCACATTCAGGTGTAAACTGATCTAGCTTTTCATCATGGCACCAGGTCAAAGTTTCCTGTGTACTTTTATGATGACAGAAGGGCTTAATGGAGTGTTCAGTTCAGGCCAGACTAAAGTTATAAAAATCGGTAGGTAATATTGTCTGAAGATTGTCCCTGTCTTCTTTCTATGTCAGTGTTATGTGGGCCTGGTTGGGTACTGATGCTTATCATTACAATAGAGAGTTCTGGGCTACTTCCACAAATCTTTAATAAACACCACCTTGTCCTTTTCTTTAAAAACAAAACCAAACTTTGCCAATGAATTGAGAGTTAACTTGATAATTTGGAGAATATAACCATGCTGTTTGGAAGCTGTCTGACTGTTTCCATTGTTGCAGTCTGATTGTCCATGGTTTAATCATCAGTAGTTGTGAAGGAAGGTGGGGTGTGTGTATGGGGGGGGGAAGGGGGGGCTGCAGGCTGCACAGTATCATAAAAAATTTCCACCTGGAAGCAATTTTTCCTAAAAGCCCTTAGGGACTGCTGTCACCCTCCCCCTTCAATTGGCAGTAAGGACTAGAAACACCAGCTTCCCTTGGAACCAGCCTTTGTTGCTCCCAGCTTCCAGAAGGGCTAGAGGAGAGCTAGGGAAATAACAAATTATTCCCAGACACTCTTCTATAAGAAGTTCCCTTGAGCCTTTTTTCTTCTTTTCCTCTGGTTCTTTCTGTATTAATATTTTAGCTGAAGTACAGATTATTTGCAGTAATAGGACTCGAATTTACTTTTTAGTCAGAGTGTTTATTATCATCCCTAGTGTCTGTCCTTGTAGAAAGTTGAAAGTCTTTGAGTCCTGCCATAGGCCCCGTTTCACTTTATAATGCCTTCTCTGTGGAATGTAGGAATAGTTCCAGGTGTGAACTCCGAAGGAACTCATGGTCCTGTGGGAGTGATACACATGTCAGTGAATTGTATGTATGTGGTGTTCAGTGTAGCAGCCTTTCAAAGATATGAACAAGTAAAAATTTTCAAGCTAACGAGTCTTAACCCTCCACCAGTGAAATGTCTTTCATAATGCTCATTCACTCTTGGGCCTGCTTTCAGTGGGAGCGGAGGGTCGAATGAGGTGCTTGGGTAATGGAAGGGTACTTCTTTTGATGGACTTTACTCCCTACCACACGTGGGTTCCTAAGGTCAAGGTCAGTTCAGATTGTTATTGTCAGTATGAGGGTTAAGTGGTAAGTGGTGATACCGTGGCTCTGAAGGAATCACTCATCCCGCACCGCTCCATATGAAGGGTAACCAGGTGTTTCAACAGATTTTGTAGTCTGTTCCTTCAAAAACAGACTATTATTGTATGCTATAACATAGTATATTTTTTTATTACATTTATTTGTGTGTGTAGCATAAGTGGAGGTCAGGGGACAACTTGCCAGATTTGATTCTTTCCTTCAGATTGTAAGGCTTAGCAGCAAGTAAGTACATTTACCTTCTGAGCCATCTTGCTGGCCCTACCTGTTTGCTTTTGGTAGCAGTTTTTTAATTTCTTCAGTCTTGGAATTAAATGTTAATATTTTTTTTTTGTTTTGGCTTAAATGTTTGCTATTTCTTTAAATATATCATTTACTTTTAATTTATACATATCAGTTTTAAGCCTGGGTAAATCTTTGATTTTTTTTAATGGTCCATGTTCTAAATTTTTTTTTTTTAATACTTAAATTCTACTTTAAAGAACTATTACTTCTCAGAAGTCTTAGAAATATGGATTAGCCAGCCGGTGGTGGTGCACGCCTTTAATCCCAGCACTTGGGAGGCAGAGGCAGGCGGATTTCTGAGTTCAAGGCCAGCCTGGTCTACAGAATGAGTTCCAAGACAGCCAGAGCTACACAGAAAAACCCTGTCTCGAAAAACAAAATAAACAAAACAAAACAAAAAGAATTAAAATATATTTCTCTAGAGAAGATTTATGCTCATTCAGTCAGTTATCTGTGAACATTGGGAAGGAGATTGCTTCTAAAATAAATAACAATTATTATTTGTGAGATGATATTCTGCTATGTTTCTTGGGCATGGTTTGAACTTGAACTCAAGCAATTGATCCTTCTACTTCTGACTTCCTTAATGCTGGGAAATACCTAGGCACAGGGGAAAAGTTTCTGAACAGAACACCAATCGCATATGCTCTAAGATCAAGAATTGACAAATGGGACCTCATAAAAAACACACCTTCATACCTAGCCCTAAAATGAAGAATTTGACATATTTTGAATACACAGATATCAATAGTATGACTATGAGACTTATTCTTTGGTTTAAAATGACTAGAAGTTTTTCTTTCTCCTGTAACCAGACTCAGTACCAGAGGAGGAAGGTCTCCTTGCAGGCTCCCTTTTCCCTTGACTGAGGTTTCTTGTTTGTTTGTTTGTTTGTTTTTCTTTTCTCTTTTTTTTTTCCGGTTTTTCGAGACAGAGTTTCTCTGTGTAGTCCTGGCTGTCCTGGAACTCACTCTATAGACCAGGCTGGCCTCGAACTCAGAAATCTGCCTGCCTCTGCCTCCCAAGTGCTGGGATTAAAGGCATGCGCCACCACTGCCCGGCTCTTGGTTTTATTCATTTTGAGGTCCCCTCATTTTTTTCTTTGACTCCCGTTCCTTTTAATCCAGTCACTGGATATGTTCTTTATTTTCTTTACAGGGAAGTCATGCACTAGAACCTTAGTTTAGATTTTTGAGATTTACTACTAGAGTTTTTTCATAGTGTGTCTAAAGCTTTACATTGCTCTTGGGGAGCATCATCTTATTTTGCTACTTTGTTTTCTATTACATTTTTCTGAATTGAAACAACTCTATTATCCTTTATTGGTACCTCAGGGTTTTCAGTGTTAGGGACTTAATTTTGGAGTATTAAATTGCTCTGGTTGGATTGGACTCACTGTGGAGATCAAGCTGGCCTTGAACTTGCAGTGAGTGATCCTTCTACTTAGGTCTTAGAATGTTGGATTTACAGGCATGCACCACCCTGCTCATTCATTCATTTTAAAAATTAGTTAATTTTTATTTCTTTAAAGACAGGGTCTCATTGTATCCCAGGTTGACTTACTGTGTAGCTCAGGATTTTAGTCACACACCCTTCTCGGGCATTCTTTTTCTCATGCCAAATAGGTAATGCACCCAACTTCATAAGAAGGTTTGAGGGTGGTATGTGTCACACAGTGATTCGAATACTTAGCTTAATCATCTTACTTATGAACTAAAAAAAGATCCCGCCTCAAGTGTTCTTATTTCTCATCTTATAATTAGTAACATTCACGATTCAGCTAAAAAAAAAAAAAGCAATGGAATAAATCTTTTTGCTTTTAACACAGATTTGTACAAAGGACAAAATAAAGCCACTGACAAACTTTGTTGAGACTTTATATCTGATGATGATGATGATAATTTGTTCCAACAGGATATTACCCAGGTTTTAGTTATGACAGTGTCTGTATACTAAAGTTGTGCTACCTTTGCTTTTATTGGTTTATTTTCTGTTTGAATTCTGTTGTTGATTTGGCTTATATTTTATGACAAATTTTTCTCTTTTGAGACTTTCTAGTTGTATTTAACTCAAGTTACATTCTTTGGAAGCCTCTCTGGCTATTTAGTTGCCATCTGAAGCTGCCCCACCCTGTTTTTGAAAATGCCCACCTCTGGCTTCCTTGCTTGCCTGAGGCAGAATTCCCTTACAGCATCCTCTTGGTTATATGGGCTGTCTTAGTGAAGCTAGTCAGAGACATTGGGATCTGGAAAGATAGAAAAAGCGTTGGAATGTGTTTGCTCTCATATGGTGTTACAAAAACATTTAGGTATTATATTAGTTGCCTTTTGTATTGCTTTGATCAAATACTTGACAAGAAGTAACTTCAAGGAGGAAGGCTTTGTCTTGGCTCCCAGTTTAAGGGTATACAGTCTATCATGGTGGGAAAGGCAGGGTGGCAAGAGTAGAAAGTGGTTGGTTATATTGCACCACAGCCAGAAAATATAGTTATAAAATGTTACTACTCTAGTTGGTCTGGGAGAGTGGAGCCCAAAAATGAGGTGGACTAAAATATCATGCAATAGCCAACTTTATTCAGAGTATCAGACAATTTATATTTTGAGGGTATTCTTGAGGATTAAGCAAGGTCAGAAGAGCAAAGGTCACATGAGTTTAAGCTGTATACTGTCAGGAGGCAGGTCATGCTTGGAAACATCATTCTGAATACTAACAGGTAAAGTGATGTGTAATCTAAAGTAAAACCTTCTCCTCTTATTACATCTGAGAGGGCATGAAAGCGCATTCCAAGAACAACCCATGTTATGAAGAAACAAACAGATATTACAAGCCTTCTGTCTTTACTCAGTGTTTTCTCACACGGTCTCAAAAATCTCACACAGCTTCATTCATAGACTGTGTTCTGACAATTAGATGCTGGTGTTAGATTGAAAAAAAGAAATAAAAAAGGAAAGGATATGACTACTCCTAGTATGATGGATGAGAAAGTTTATTTTAGGTAAAAAGGAGCGTTTTCCGAGACAGGGATGTGTGAGAGAGTTCAGAGTAGACAAGACCTTGAGACCATGTGTGAAGAGAGGGGTTGGGGAGAGGGCGCAGCAACTGCTGGCCAGGACCAAGAGACTGGGCAAGAAAGTAAAGGAATAGGTAACCAAAATGGCTGGATTATATAGGGAAGAGCAGCTAGGGGAAGGGCAGTTTAGGCCATGGGCTGCAGAAATTTTTGGTAGTGTGTGTGGTGGGGAATGAATGCTAGCCATATTGTGTAACAGGTTGGGACTGAGGGTTGCAGAGAACCTGGTAGCCAGGTCTACTTTGATATGTTAAATAGACACCTCAGCTGCTTCAGCTGGCTTCATCCTTTTTTACTGAGTCATAAACTCTATCTCAGCTGTTCTGAACCTGTCAAGACCTCTTTTGTGGGGGACTACCTTTTTACAGGAGTTGTCTAAGACCATCAGAAAACATTGATATTTACATTATAATTCATAACAGTAGCAAAATTACAGTTAAAAAATTATGGTTGGGGGTCACAACAATATGAGGAACTGTATTAAAGGGTCACAGCATTAAGAAGCTTGAGAACCACTGCTGTAGCCATTAAATGGTACATCTTTCCAGATTAGTTAACCTATGTAGAAACTGCATCATAGACATTCCCAGAGGATTGTCTCCTACATTATTCTAGACAAGTTGGCAGATCAACAGTATTAACTGTCAGATGGTTTTTGATCTTCTTAGACTTCATTAATTACAATGTGCATCTCCAGGTATTGACGATGATATGCAGTGGTCTGTACCCAGATATAACCCTGAAGTCTGAATACAATCAGTAGACATTCTGAAGTAAGAAGAGATGTAAACTCCTTTTGACCTCCTGTAGTTCTCTTTCAACATCATGCTCAAATGTGTTTTTCCACTTTATTTTTAACTTTTGGAATAAACAAAAATACTAATGATGCTTTTATGAAGTTTAATGAGAAAAAAATGTTTGAGGGATAAAGCCATGACAAGTTAAAAAAGATATATGAAAAAGAAAAGACCGGAACAAGCTCTGGAATTTTTTTCTTGGATAATCAAAACCAAAACTCCAAACTGAAAATGTTCAGTTCTTTGTGTCTTGAGTTCTTCTTTGTCTCAAGACATATGAGTAGATATGTTTGGTCTCTTGAATTACTCTTGCATCCATCTCTGAAACAAGAGTAAATTCTCATGCATTGCTTGATTTACATTTCCTCTTTGTATCCATTTGTGTCCATTTCATTGGTAGAATCTTTCCACTTCCAGGCCCTGTGAAAACATCTGGCAATAAAATGGGTAAGACAGTCTTTGCACAAGGGAGGACTAATGTTTTAATTTAAGAAGACTGATAATTGAACAGACCATCAGAATATAGTTTAATAAATTTTGTGCGGGTACTTAGTTACAAAGGAGGTAGGGACGAAAGGCTCTAAGTGATTAGAAATGGTTCTTCCGAAGAAGGAAGGTGTGAGCTGTGGTTTTAAGAGTGGATGAGATTTACTTTGAAGTGGAAGAATTGGGGAAGGATAATTGAGGCTGGAGACTGGAGTCCTTAACAAGCTGTGGATACTGATCGTTGTCTGTCTCTTTGATTTGCCTTTGCAAACTGCACACATGCTGTCATTTAGGATACTTTGCTATGTAAATAGAGTATAGAGGGAAGCTTAAATAATTGGTAATTGGCTGACAAATGTATTATCTGGAGACAGCTGGTGAGAATTTCTCCACAGTCTAGATTCAGGTGTTTTCCACACTTTTCCCTTTCTAAACCTAGATTATTGGTACCGTTTCCTCTCTTTTTAGGGTAGTTGCTTCACCTGCCTATAAGTGTCTTATTTTTACAGGGCAATGTTTAAGGTAGGAAAAGCAACTTTTTATACACACACACACACACCCTTGGCATTTCACTAACAGATTTCCCTTTTCCTTGGTGAGAGTTGTATCACACATCCTTATGTTAACTGGTCACTGACAAGGTAACTTAATGTTTACCTCTAGTTGTAGAATAGGAAGGTGAAATACCAGACAGAGTTGGGACTGCTCAAACAAAAAAAAAAAAGGTCAATAGTTGCTATGTAGACACAGCTAATCCATAACTGACTCACCCTGCAGTGGAATTCTTTCTCCTTGCTTTCCTCTCTCATACTTCTCTCCTTTCTCTGCTCCCTCCTCTTTCTCTTTTTAAACAGGGTTTCTTTGTGTAGCTCCTGGCTGTCCTGGAACTCATTCTGGAGACAAGGCAGAGATCTGCCTGTGTCTTCCTCCCTTGTGCTAAGACTAAAGGGGTGTGCCACCACTGCCCAGCTCCCACTTCACTTTCTCAACAAGATCTTTCCTTTTAGCCCTGGCTGACCTCAGCCTCCTGAGTGCAGAGATTATGAGTGTGTATCACTCTATATGGCTCCTTCCTTATCTTTGGAAAAGCAGATTGAAGCTGATTTTGGCTTTATGCAAGTCATATACTTCTGTAGTGGTTTAGTGTAGGAGAACAGTAAATATTTGTTGAATTAAAGTTTTAAGTGTCACTTTATTAGTTATAAGCTTTTAAAATAATGCTTTTGAAATCTAGGTTGGAGAGGGATATGGAACCATTATGATGTATCAAAGTATATCACTAGCAATGCACACTAGGATGCATGAATATACCTTTTGTAAAAACCTTTGGTATATACTAGGGAGCTTATGAAAATCAGACTCTTAGCCCTCCATTTTACTTGAGTCAACATTACTGTATAAAAATCATGGTTAATTTCTAAGCATTTATTCTTGCTTACTTTTTACAGTACTAGAATATTCTTGTGATGGAATAGATAAGCAATTCCCTATTGTTTGTTCCATAGTCTTGTTTAACTGTTATGTATCTTGTGTCAGAAGCATAGAGAAGTACAATAGTATTTCAGAGAGTTTGCCTTTTCTAAGACTGCTTTTTATTTTTGGAGGGGTTGGGGGAATGGGTGGTGGGGTCAAGGTCTCAGGTAGCTCCTGCTGGCCTCAAACTTGTGTAGCTGAGGATGGCTTTGAATTCCTGATCCTCCTGTCTCTGCCTCCCTAGTGTTGACAACATGCCCAGTTTTGGAGTTCTGGGACTTTCTGTGTGAAAGGCTACACTCTGCCAGTTGAACTACATCCTTGGGCACACAGATTTGATCAAATTCAATTTTTAGATGTTTTTCGTCAGTCTGTTTTATTTAGTTACATCAAATTCCATTTTTAAAGAAATATTAGAAACTGGTCATCACTAGATGGCAGTCTTTCTCCATTTTAGGTTATTTGTTCAGAAGGATAAATAATGCAATACTATTAAGAACGGTGCTGACTGCCAATAGAAAGCTAATTTAGTAGATCTCTAACTTTTCCAGTTTAAGACTAGTTTATTTTTGCCTTTTGTATCTCGATAGGCCTGTTGGTTATTGATGACTTAATCTGAAATATATTTGAAATGCTAAGTCTGAGTGGTTTATAAGATCTGTTCACATATGCGTTTTACTGTGGTAGAAGCAATTTGTAATTAAAGAAATAAAATGCAAATAAATATGTTTTCACCTGTCTGAGAGCTACATGGAAATTGTGTATCCTTTTTGCTTGCATGTACACAGTTCAAACAGAACCAGGGAGTTCTGTAAATTTCCAGAAAATGGAAAATATAGGGTACCCTAAACACTCTCTACTTTCTTTCATTTAGATTTGTGTGTTTTAGGTTTTTTTTTTTTTTTTTTTTTTTTTTTTTTTTTTAAGACATAGTCTTGCCCTATTTGTCTTGTCTTGTCTGGCTTGGTACTAATCACTGTGAGCTCAGACTCCTGCCTCAGCTTCCTGAATGCTGGTATTAACAGGCCTGGGAGCTCTGTATTAACCAATTCTTCTTATTTTAATTTTTAACTTTTGTGCTCCACTGTAAACCTTTAAAGTTACTCCACATCATATCCTAAGAGATGGTTAAGATCATGAAGATGCTCTAAATAGAAACCTGGTGGTACTGGTAAGGAGATAAAACTACCACCTGCTGTCTGTCTGTCCTCAAGATGTTTGCTCCTTCTCATTATGTGCTTGAATTGGAAAGCTTAATGCTCACTAGTACTTCAGGGAAATTGTAATTGATTGCTGTTTCCTATTTTGTAAATGAGAAAGAGCTGAAGGTCAGAGAGATTAATTGAATTGGCCAAAGATGTAGCTAATTACAGTTCTAAGACCAAGGCCTCACAATCAGGCATCTAAAACCCACATTTTCTTACTTTGATTTTAGTTTAGGTTTTCTTTTCTTTTTTTAAAAATAGGAAACCAAGGGAGGCATTATATAAGTTCTGATTTTCCTTGCTTATTTTTCTTTGAGTAGGCCTTACATAGTTTAGGGGCCTTGCACTAGTTAGTTAGGCTCACCTTGGAGTCCTCAGCCTCCTTCCTCCAGTTCCCAGCTGCTTGGATTACATGCTCTGCTATACCTGGTGCCCGAATTCTGAACTTTGGGATTTTTTTTCCCCTATTAAGTTTGTTCTTTATCGTTGGAGAGAGTGAGTGAAAAAATTTTCTGGGAGAACCTAAGGTAGACATTATTACTAAGTCAGAATATACTGAAATTAAACCGAAAGCTTTTTAAAAAATTTTTTGAATAATATCAGCCTATGTTTTTAAGTTTGAGGATTTTTCAGTGATTTGTTTTCCCGTAGTTTTCTTCATGACAAGGAATTTGAGTATCTTAGAAGATTTCTTTTCTTTGAAAGGGGAAGAGTTAAGCTTGAAACTTACTGAGATGTCAGTGGTAGGTTCAGTCTTTTATGTTCTACATAGCTTTGGTAAAATTGGCCACTTGGAGGGCAGCTTATAATTTTTTTCATCTTTTCTTTCCAAGGAAGGGGAATGAATCTTGATGGCTGTGTTTTTACTGAAGTCAGTGCTGAATTTTTACTGGAAAGTAGGTGTGTGTGTGTGTGTGTGTTTGTGTGTGTTACCCT
Source organism: Rhabdomys pumilio (assembly GCA_030674055.1). Classification (NCBI taxonomy): domain Eukaryota; kingdom Metazoa; phylum Chordata; class Mammalia; order Rodentia; family Muridae; genus Rhabdomys; species Rhabdomys pumilio. The sequence goes on from JANHMN010001253.1 coordinate 9,545, forward strand.
TAATTTTGGGTAGTGTACTGACATGATGAGGAAAGTAAACTATCTTATCTAGAGGATAAGTGCATGATCATCCTGTACCACACATCACTCCAGACTCAAAACAACATGGGCACTGAGCAAATATGTGTTTGGTGAAGGAGTGTCAGGGATCAGAGAAAATGTTGACATGTCCCAGTTAGCGTGTAGGTTACTGGTTCTGAATTGATACTGATTCCAGGAGACCTCAAGAGGCATTATGGCCCTCCAGTTAAAGCAGGACTTAATTGAGGTCAGGAAATTAATGGAGTTTTGGCTGAAGTCTGATTCACAGGTCTAATGGGTCTCTGAACTCATCCTGTGGTTATCCAACCTCTCCACCCCAATATATGGAGTTGGGATAAATATACATAGAAGTTGGAAGAATTCTTGCACTAGTTCCCTGACCTGTGGAGTGAGGGCTATTATGGTTGTGTTTGGAAAGGCTAAATGCTTTTATTAGAGTTGCCTGTTCCAGGAAAAATAGTGAATCAATACATACAGTGTTGCATTCCTGGAGCAACTGCAGAAATTAGTGCTACCATTAAGGACTTGAAAGATGCCTGGGTGGAGAATGCCAGCTTACTATTGAAAACTTTATCAAGTAGTGACCCCAATTGAAGCTGCTGTACCAGATGTGGTATTCTTTCTTGAGCAGATGAACATATCTGGTACATGGTATGCAGCTATTGATCTAGGAAATGTCTTTTTTCTCTATACCTGTCTGTAAGGACCTCCAGAAGCTATTTGCTTTCACTTGTCAAGGGCAGCGGTGTACCTTTATATTAACTATATATTAACTCCCTAGCTCTGGGTCATAACTTAGTTTGAATGGCCCTTGATCATCTGTTTCTTCCGTAAAGTATTACATTAGTGCACCATATTGATGCCATTGTGCTGATTGGACCAAGTGAGCATGAGGTATCAACCACATTGGACTTGTTGGTAACACAAATGTGCATCAGAGGATGAGAAATAAATCCAAGTAAAATTTAGGAGACTTCTACCTCAGTGTCTTGGTCACTGTTCTGTTGCTGTGAAGAGATACCATAACCATAACAACTCCTATAAAAGAAAGCGTTTAATTAGGATTTGCTTACAGTTTCAGAGGTTTTGTTCATTATCATCATGGCAGTGAGCATGATGGCACACAGGCAGACATGGTGCTGGAGAAGTAGCTGAGAGCTCTACATTTGGATCTGCAGGCAGCAGGAAGAGAGAGACATTGGGTTTGGCATTTGAAACCTCAGACATCCCCATTGGTATACTTCCTCTAACAAGGCCATACCTCCTCCAAAAAGGCATACCTCCTAATCTGATCTTTTTCAGTTAGTGTCACTCACTGATGACTAAGCATTCAAACCATTCTTGCTCAACCCACTGCACTCAGTAAAATTCTTAGGAGACCAGAGGTGTGGGACATGTGGGATAGAGATATTCACAATGTTTATTTGGATTCTGGAGAGAGTATATTTCTCACTTGGGTAAGTTACTGTGACCTATATACCAAATGGCTTGGAAAACCACTAGCTTTGCATGGAGCCTGTAACCAGAGAAGGCTCTTTTAACATGTCCAGGCTGTTGAGCAGGCAGTTCTACCACTATATGATCCAGCAGACTTGATGATACTTGAGGTATCAGTGGCAGACAAGGATGCTATTTGGAGCCCTTGGAAGGCCTCTATTGGTGAGTCATAGAAGAGACCTTTGACATTATGAGGCAAGGCTCTGCAGTCATGTGCATACAACTTATTCTCCCTTTGAGAGACAGCTCTTAACCTGCTATTAGGCTTTAGTGGAAACTGAATGTTTGACAAAGGTCCACCAGTTTACCATGCAACCTAAGCTTGTTCTTGCTCTTGCTGCAAGTCCATTCCTTTAAGGGCATTAGAGCCTACTTCTTAGGGATTCCAGTGTACACTGAAGACCAGCTATGATATCCAGTCTCATGGACTGAATTACTCCTGGGTTCTTGGACCTTCTGTTGGTAGGCAGCCATTATTAGATTAGCTGGACCACAGCCTGTAAGCCATTCTAACGAATCCCCTTTATACACATATGCATATATACATAGTCATTCTGTAAGTCTGTTTCTATAGAGAACCCTGATTAATACAGAAGCCTTTGGAGAGACTTAAGCTAGGGGGTAACGTCTGAAATACTGATTTAAAGAGATTGTTTTAATTGCTGTGTGGACTATGTAATTGGTGATGGTGATGGTGATAGTGGTGGTAGTATAATGTAATTTTGGAGGCTGTTGAATTGCTTTGGTGCAGCTAAGTTTTATATTTGGACAATGATTAAACAGAAATGGTGGGTTGTATTTAATTTTAGGACATGTTGAGTTGTCATGACTAGTAGTAGATTAGATGTAGATTAGTAGTAGATTAGATAGGAAGAGGGTGGACAGATGATAAATGATTGTAGATACTTGGCGCGCCACACACACACACACACACACACACACACACACACACACACACACAC
>JANHMN010001254.1:10000-12044 GCA_030674055.1 Rhabdomys pumilio
GAGAGAAAAACCGGCGACGGGCGGAAAGGGGGAACGACACGGATGAACGAGGACCGGTGGCGACGACGGAGGCGCCCGCGACGGGCCTTCCCCCGGAAAGCGCCTCACCAGGGACCGAGAGACTGCAGGCCCGGTCGGCGACGGGGCACGCGAGGTTGAACCGGCGGGAATCACACTGCACACTCCCCGAGCAGTCCCGCCACCACGCCCGCGGCACCGAGCCGACCCAAGACCGACGGCCCCCCGGGAGCCCCGGAAGACGCCAACGCGAGAGAGAGACCCACGCGGACACACCGACGACCACCACCGGAGACCCTCGAGCGGCAGCGGGTCCCGACGTCCGACGACGCACCGGACGCGGCCAACCGCCGTTCCCCCAAAAACGTCCGCCCCCGAGGGCGCAAATCAGTCCCGCGAGACACGGAACCTCCCGGCCCCGAGGAGGGGGAAGAGGAGATCCCGCGATTCCCCGGTCGTGGGAACGCCGCCGCGGAAGGGGGGACGAGGCGACAACCGCACGGCTCGAGAACACACACGGAACGCACCCCGCGCGGTGTACGCCCGGTCGCGGGAGGGGCACAAGACGAGAACGCGCGCGGGTAAGGGGGACGCACGCGGCAGACGGCACGGGAGGAAGGGGTGACGGGTGGGACCGGGAGCCCACCGCCGCCATCCCCGCTCCCCGCCCCGCGACGACCCTCGGGGTGAGGGGGGTACCGCGCACGCGGGCGAGCGCGCGGCCCTTCCCCAAACACCGCCACCACCACCATCGGAAGTACCCCACAAGCCCAGCGCGACGGCAGGACGACGAGCTCTCTTGGCCCGCGTGATCCCTCCTCGAACTCGGAGCGGGGAGGCGCGGGTCGCGGTAGACGGGAGAACAGACGCTGCGCGCACGAGGCGGTCGGGGGTGGGCACACGAGGGGGCCGTTCGGGAGAAGCACCCTTCGAAGCACACACCCGTTTTTCTGAGGATCGCTAGAGAAGGCAACTTTCTCACTGAGGGCGGGACGGACCCGACACGACGAGTCCCGGCCACCGAGCTGCGACGCACGGGCTCATTGACAAAGACCCACGCGGCGTGCGCGCGGGGGGGTCTGCGGTATCGGTAAAGAGCGCTTCCTTTCCAGGGTACATCTTGAGCATCCGCGGACAGGGGTAGACCTGCGACAGATCAACCCCCGAGAGCCAGGCCTCTCAAAGCTCCCCAAAAAAAAACAGGAGCAGTGAATTCTTTTAACTTAAAAGGGCCAGCCCGCGACAGCTCAGCACCACCCTACGCGCAGGCCTACGGGTGAAGGCAAAATAGAGCACGGGGTGGGCGCTCACCCAACGAGAAGGGGGACTTCGCCCTACCTTCTTCAGACCAACGAACCTCATTTCGTTTTCTACCGCACTTTCCTCGACCCCCCTTTTTCTGGCCTCAACACAGAGCCGGACAAAGCGAGAGAGACGATTCGCAGCAAGACGGAGCACGGGAAGCAACGCCGGGGAACGGGAAGCGCCACCGCCAGCTCAGAAGCGGGCACCTTGTGAATCAAAGCCCGGAACGCTCCAGGAGCACCCACAAGGCTCGCAGAAAAGCAGGGCGCGTGCACACGCCAGACGGGAAGGCCATGCAGCGCCACGGACCCGCCACCCTCCCCGGTTCGGGGAAGAGAGGGGCCCAGGTGGGACATACACCGCGTGAACCGCGCCTAAGGACAGCAAGAGCCCCTGACGCGCCCACGATGACCCCGCGAACTACCAACGAGAAGTGCGCGCGGGTCGGCGTTCGGGCCGGACAGCCGCACCCCTGCCTTCCACACGCCACCGGCATGGATGGGGAGGAGAGACGAGGGGCCCGCTGGCAGAACGAGAAGCGCGGTCGCCATTCGCAATGAATGACCATTCGCCATGAATGTCCGTCCCTCGCCTGGCGCGGCTTAGGCCCCGGCCCGAAGACAACGCAGAGGCACCACATCGATCCAACGGGAGCGAGAACGCGCTGCCACCGGGAGGGCAGCCTCCAGGACCTTACAAGCACCGGGTAAACCGACAAAGA
>JANHMN010001255.1:0-12039 GCA_030674055.1 Rhabdomys pumilio
ACACAGAGAAACCCTGTCTCGAAAAAAAACTAAAAAAAAAAAAAAAAGCACAAGAAACAAATACAAAGACACACATATGTTCACATATAGAGGAAAACCCACATATGTGTGTGTGTGCAAAATATCTATCAAATTCTAGACAAAGCATTGTGAGGCAAAAACAAAACAAAAGAAAAAACAAAAAGCATTTGATTAACATTAAAAAATTATATAAAAGCAAAAAAGGAGAAGGGGAATGGAATAGGGGTTTTCTAGGGAGGGGAAATGGGGAAAGGGGATGGCATCTGAAATGTAAATAAAATATCCAATAAAAATAAATTGAAAAAGATAAATTAAAAAGAAAAGCCCTTTAAATATGTGCTAAGCCCATTTGATTTATAGCCTACATTGAGTTCCAGCATTTTTCTGTTTAGACTTTGTCTAGATGACCTGTCTATTGGCAACAGTGTATTGCTAAAGTCACCCACTGTCCTTATGTGAGATTCATTATAGGATTTTTAGCTGCAGTGGTGTTTCTTGTATGAACTTGGGTGTCCCTGTATTTGGTGCATAGATGTTAAGAATTACAGTGCCCTTATGGTAGATTTTTCTTTTGATGAGTATGTAGTATCTTCATTATCTCTTTTGATTATTTTAAGTTTGATGTTTATTTTGTCAGATATTGAAATGGTTACATGGACTTATCTGTGTGGGTTCATTTGCTTGGAGTATCTTTTGTCTCCCCCAACCCTTTTACCATGAGGTAATGTCTATCTTAATACTAATATGTAATTAATATTTCTTAGATGCAAATCTAATCTATGAATTTTTTTGGGGGGGGAATTGAAACCATTAATGTTGAATGTTAAGAAAGAGTAGTTTTTTTTGTTGTTGTTTTTGTTCCTGTTATGATGTGCTTTTTCTTTATATTTTGATTTATTGGTCTGGGATTATTTATTTTTTATGTTTTTTAAATGTGGATAACCTCTTCATGTTGAAATTTATCTTCTAGAGCTTTCCACAGAACCAGTTTTATAGATAAATGCTGCTTAAATTAGAGTTCATTACAGAATGATTTTCTTTCTTGATATATTGTGATAAAAAGTCTTGCTGGGTATAACGGTCTAGACTGGTATATTAGTCTCTCTAGGCCTTGGCTTTTAGAGTCTCCACTGAGAAATCAGGTGTAATCCTAACAAGTCTACCATTATTACTTGGTCTTTAACCACTGCAGCTTTTAATACAATTTTTTGTTCTGCAAGTTTGGTGTTTTGATCATTATGTCTATTTGCTACTGTGTATGATTTTGTACCTTGGTAGGCACTTTCTTCTTTATGTTCGGGAAATATTTGTCCATGATTTTGTTGAAAATAATTTTGTACCTTTGACCTCAGTTTCTTCTCCTTCCTCTTTGTTCCTTTTACTCTCAGATTTAGTATTTTCATAATGTTCCAAATTTGCTGTATGCTTTGTGCCTAGAATTTTTTTATGCTTAACATTTTCTTTGACTGAGGTATCTGTATCTTTTATCTGTCTTCAATCTCTGAGATTCGCTCTTTCAGCTCTTATATTGCATTGGCGAGGCTAACGTCTACAGTTTTGTTTAACTCTCTAAACATTTCAGTGGTACTTTCTTCATCCATGTCTTTTCTGGAAATGTCTTCATTAATTTTTTTCATTGTTTTTTCACTGTTTGTGGTCTTACATAATTCATGAAGGGATTTATTTATATTTTCCTGAACATATTCAAAATAGCTATTTTGACGTCTTTTTCTTGTGTTTCAGCCATATTGCACTTCTCAGTGCCTACTGCAGTAGAATTGGTGGGTTTAGGTGGAGAAATACTGTCTTGGCTGTAATGATCGTAGCTTTACACTAGTGTCTACAGATCTGGTATCGGGAGGACTGAAATTCCAGGTGATAGCTAGTCTAGTCGTTATTGGTTGTACCATCCTTTCCTTGGTTTCTTTTACCCTTTTTGGATCTTAGGAGAGTGTGGTGATTATAGCTTGCCTGGAAGAGACTGTTTCTGAGTTCCCACTAGGTGTGGCCACTAGGAGTCCTGGGCAGAACATGAATCTACGTCTTGGGAGCTGACATGAAGGAATAGGACTGGGCTAGAAGTAGAGGTTGAGAATGTCTAAGGGAAGGAGGAAACTGGGTCTTCCACAGGTTCTTCAAAGTCTCCAGAGAGTAAATGCAGAGAGAGAGGACAAATCCCCCAAAATTATCTGCTATAGGGCTAAGAGACTGTAAAATATATTTTAAAATTATATTTGATTTAATTGTTTGTTTTATTTTAAGATTTATTTTTACTTATTTATTTATTGTGTGTGTGTGTGTGTGTGTGTGTGTGTGTGTGTATGTGTGTGTGTGCGTGTGTGTGTGTGCACCATCAAGGCCAGAAGAAGATGTTGGATTTTTTACAATTAGATTACAAGCAGTTGTGAGCCACTCTAGAATAGCAGAAAGCAATGTTCAAGGCTGAACCACCTTTCCAGTCCCATTTATTTAATTTTAATGTGGCTTTTAAAGATAAAAGTTAGTGTCTTGCAGAAGTGTGTACATTTACACACATGTGTAATAGACATCTGTTTGTGTACAATGCTATCATTTTAAGTACCCAACTGTAGTCTTCAATCATAACACTTATTTAATTTTTGTTAATCCGTTCATTTGGCACTTGTTTGAGAAGGATATATATATATATATATATATATATATATATATATATATATATATATTCAACTTGTGACCTCTGTAATTTCGTAATGTTATACTATCAATAACAAGTTCCATTAAATTATGCATTTTCTTATGTAATTATGAAAATCAGTAGCTACATGCCCAGTTATTTTAAGTTATAAATCTGTACAAAACTATATTTACCATCTACAGAGAACTTATTTAGCCTATGAAAACTTAAGAGGTTATTCAGAAGCTGTTCAAATCCAAGATCCATTGTTGTAGATTGAATATGCACATTCCTTCCATGGGGCTAAACCTTGAAATATCTTTAATGAGATTTTTAACTTGGAATACACTCTTCTCAATTATCACTTTGAATCTATGTTGAAGCATACCTTTCCCCCATTTTTTTGTACAAGGTTTCACTATAATACCGATTGTCCTGGAAGTTGTTTTGTAGATAAAACTGATCCAAAACCCACAGTAATGTACCTAACATGGCATCCCAAGTGTTGAGATTAAATGTTTATGCTTCGTTACTAGCTCTAGTTACATTTTAAACATCAATTTCCCTAAATTATTAGCCAATTTTTGCCATAGTTTTATAGGTTACATTTAAAAGGCTTAACACCCCCTGTGGAGTTTCTTTTTGCCTCCGTGGGGTTCCTTTTCACTATATCCTTCAATTGCACAGGGAACAAACATAATGATCTTAGGTCCCTCCTCTAAAGACATCAATCCCATTCTTAGTGACTTCACCCCTATGATTGAGCCATCTCTCTTATGTCCCAATCATTTTTATAATTGATTACCTTGGCCTTCGAGATTTTAATAGAACTTGAAGAGAAAACCATGTCAACTGCCTTTTATTTTTTTATAGTATTATGAAAAGAACAAGAAAGTTCAAAAGATTCTTCTGGGCTGTCAGAAATTTCCTATGTATTTGCCAGGATTTGAACTGATAGCACTTTCCAAGAAAGCATGCATTCTTCTCCCCCCCAAGTCTTTGGAATTAAGCAATTATAAAGAGTCTTTAACTGTTGCTTTCATAAATAGTGCTATGAGCTTTAAAATGTTTTCAAAATCATGGGAAAATGACAAAATTTTCATTGAGTGAGATGACAAAATATGATTAGATAATTCAACTGAACTCAATTTACTCAAGGCTCTTGATGTGTTCAAAAGAATTTAATGTTTCACCAAGAAAATGGAGTCATTCTGGAAGAAGAATTTCATGGGTTTGTAAGGAAATTTGAGCTTACCACTCTATTTTAGTGAGGAGTTCTATTCTTTAAAAACAAACAGCTGTGCAAACTAAAATTGAAGACCTGTGTGTTTCCATGTCTACATCCTTGAATCTTTTTCCTATTGTTTTATTTTAATGCTAATTTTTAATCTACCATATTCCTTAGTTTGTCAAGAAGTTATCCATGTGAGAACAGAATAATAAACATCAAAATGTGTTTTTCATCTTCCCTCAATTACACTCCTCATTGCTTTTCTCAGCATATTTTAATTTTATCTTTGTCTTCCAAAAAACAGGAATAATGTCAGACAATAGTCAACACCAGTCTCTGCTTCTCTTTGTAAAGTCAGGTGACAGATAACATGTAATTCATCCATCACACAGATGGGTTGGAACTCCATAAATCTAGAAACGTTGAGCACGTTCATGAAAAAGATAAAATGCACCCAGTCATCTTATTTTTTTTTTTAACTCACAGTTCGGAGGTTAATTTTAAAAATTTAAGTTTATTTTTTTATATTTATTTCATTATTTTATTTTTTAATCTGACCTTCTCTTTTGATAATAGGCACCCTATTGTTCTTAGTTTTATCTAGTTTAATACTCTAAATAAGTTTTCTTAGGGTTCTCTTATATTACAGAAACATGTTAACTGATAATTGATGTACTAGCTACTATTAAGATGACAACTATGGAGTCCAGATTATCTGTCTATCTATCTATCTATCTATCTATCTATCCATCTATGACTATCTATCTATCTACCTATCTATTTATTTATTTTGCTTTGTACCTAATAAAGATATAATTATATCATCCCCTCTCCTCCATTCAGCCACTCCCATGTCATTCACACCAGCCCCTGTCAAATTTATGCCCATTTTTCCTTAATTATTATTTTTACATGTATAAGTTGTATATGTGACTAAATATATAAATGCAACCCACTGAGTTGGTTTAGTGTTACTTGTTCATATATGATTTCAGGGATGACCATTTAGTATTGGATAATTATTTTGGATGCTCACTCTGGGGAAGCCTAATTCTCCTCTCTCAGCAATCTTTAATTTCCTGTAGCTCTTGATCTGTTACTGAAGCCTTATGGGATTTATTCTATTTACATTAGCATGCCAGCTGGTGTTGCCACTGTTCAGGTCCTAAGTGGCCAGATAGTTGAGGTTTTGAGAATGTAATTTTCCTGTCATAGCTAGAAGACACAATCCCAAATCAGAGTTCCTGGCCCATCAGCTATTACAATCTTTCTACATGTTCTTTTGTGATGTTCCCTAAGCTTTAGGTGTATGAGCTGTGTTGTTGATGTATCAATAAGAATTTCATACTCCACAGCCAAGTGTATTCTAAATTTTGATCAGCTGTAGTTTTCTGTAATATTCCTTATATGCTGCAAATTATAGCTTCTTTGATGAAGGGAAAGCTGTGCTTATCTTTGAGTATATGAATTAATATTTACAATGAAATTAGGAATTATACTGGTTTAGGATAGTGGCATGAGTAAGTTTTCCACTAAGGTCTATAACCTTAATACAAATGGGTAGTTTGCTAGGTTCAATACCAGGCATAATTTACCTCTTGTTGAGCACTCCTCAAATCAAATTAGACGGCTGTTGACTACCAACAAGACTTAAGTGCCACGATTGAACTTTTAAAGATAACTTGCCATGATAGTTCATAGATGTCACAGCTGAATAGGACTACTAATCCCTTTTTTCCCTTAGCAGCTTGCATATCACCTTAATCTCCATTTTTTGTTAATTCCTGAATGGCAGCTCCCATCTTTTATGGAACTGAAAAATGATTTATTTTTCTGAATTCCCAAAAGGCCTCACAAAGCAGTATCTATCATTTAACAACAAAGTGTTATCTACATATGATGAGTGATAGGGAAGCAGGTATATAGCGACGCTGCTTTACCAACCTTGTAAGCAGGCTGCATTCGTTTCTTTTGTGCTACTGTCCAAATAGCTAACAACCTAAAGAGGGAATTATGTAGCTCATGGTCTCTAGACTTAAGTCCACCATTTTTTGACCCCGTTATTGACCAAACCATTATGATGGTGGAAGGGAGCAGCAGATAGAGAATGTGCAAGAATGGGGACAGTGTTTAACCCTCAAAATCCCACTTTGAATGTCTTATTTCTTTCATCTAGACTCCATAGCTCTAGTACTCCACTACTACAAAGTAGTCCCACCAGCTGGAACAAGTGTTCTAAACACAAATCTGGCAGGGACATTGAAGATTTCAATCATATCACAGACTTTCCAGGCTGAAATCCTGACACCATATTCAGGATAGCTTTGTGATTTGTGGACAAACTACTTTGTCTATTAAAAGCTCTAATCATCCTGGCTGTGCAAGGAGAGTGCTAATAGGACTGACTTTACGAGGCTGTTTTGAGAATTAAATGAATAATTCATGAGTGAACATGTAAGTTGCATGCGTGTGTTAAACTCTCATCATAAAGAAAAGTTTCTGGAATGCAGAGAAACATTGATCTATTGAAAGACAATAGATTAGAAATTGTAGGAGTTGCACCTCTTCTCATATCATATATACTTTCCATAGCAAAGGCAGAGAGGTCATGAGGCATGGCTAGCTTGCCAAAGCAATGATCTTCAAGCGTCAGTGTAGCTTATCTTAGTAAATAGTTTCTGAAGAGAGAGACTATTTGCAATGCTACTCAAAGGTAAGAGGAACATGGGTTATTTTGTATGACACAGAAGAAACTTATAATTTTATGACTAATCTGAGAGAGATAAGATATAAATGTGGGCATAATAGCATGTGCCTGGAGAAGGAAGCAGTTTTATAAAGGAATGAATCATTTGGATCCATTTCAGTACATGCTGAAAGTCTCTGCAATTTAGATCAATCAGCTCTCTGATTCTTTTGAACACCTCATTTCTGTATTATGGGAAGGTTGGAGAGGCCAGAGCAATGACTGCAGAAAGCAGTTCTCTGGAGCCCAGATGGCTCCTGTCAGTTGGTGGAGGCATCTGGAGTGGCCTTCCTACCACTTCTCAATCTTCTCTCAGAAATCAAGAAATAACATCATGCCTTTTCAATGATATTTGCTTTGAGTAAAGGGATAGAATCTACCTATGTACAAACAAAACTGCATCTTTGGTATCAAATATAGATTGAACATCCCTCATGAATAAATGCTTTGACAGGGCATTTCAGCTACCAGATGATTATGTGTGTGTGTTTTGTTTGTTGTTATTAGTTTTGTTTTGACTTATTACATAAAGTTGGGTGTGCAGTTTGCTACTTGGCATAATGTAAAGCATTTTGAAAGCTTTAGATTTTGGAACGCTTTAGATTTGGGGTTTTATCTTTTTAAAAAGGATAACTCCTGCATTCATTGATGTTATACACATTGGCGGGTATGATTTAGAATCTCTATTCTCAAGATAACTTATCCAGAATGCTGGAACAATTGCCAGGCATGTCTTCCGTGATTGTAAGAATGAGCAGAATAACAAAGACTCTAACCACAGAATTCAGGGACTACTACTTACTTGTACTCTATATATGCATATCTCCCAGAGGAGATTCCTGTGTTTGAAAAATCTGTAGATGTCTGGGAGGCAGAGGCAGGCAGATTTCTGAGTTCTAGGCCAGCCTGGTCTACAGAGTGAGTTCCAGGACACCCAGGGCTACACAGAGAAACCCTGTCTCGAAAAACCAAAAAACCAAAAAGAAACAAAACAAAAAAAGAAAAAAGAAAAAAAGAAAAACCTATAGATGTCAATAATCACCTGCCTTGGTGAGCCAGAGATCTACAATAGATTTAGTATTTTCTTCAAGAAAGGAAAAATTTATGTGGCCTATGTTCAATGGCTCTGCTCTGGCAATATTCTCCCCCTTTCTAAACACATCACACAGGTAGTAAGGATCTACTAAAGGCATCTAACCAGAGTGCTCTGGCAATTAAACTGGTGAGCATTTTGTTTTGCAGAATGACAAGAAGCATGCATGTGTTATGATGAATTGTGTAATTTGAAGAACAATTATTTGCAGAATATCTCAGAGAACAATTATATTGGTAGGATTTAAAAGATAAAGACTATATCTTTAACTTCTCTGAGAATGGCACAACAGGCAAAGATGGGCAATTATGAATTGTCTACTGGTATGGGGAGAGCTCACATGTAGGATTATGTTAGCTGGGCATTGCTGTATGGAGGATGACAAATGAGAAAATCAAATTTCTAGGTAAAATAGAGAAAATGATGTAAAGAAAGGAACAGGAAGGCAGCAAGTATCATGGCAACAGATACAGAACACATCAGAACTAACTTTGCTAAAAATATTTAACACAGGACCTGAAATTAACTTTTAGGGTCTCTTGACTTCTAAACTACAAGAGAGAGAGAAAGAGAGAGAGAGAGAGAGAGAGACAGAGAGAGAGAGAGAGAGAGAGAGAGAGAGAGAGACAGAGACAGAGACAGAGACAGAGAGACAGAGAGACAGAGAGAGACAGAGAGAGACAGAGAGACAGAGAGACAGAGAAAGAATATGTCTTCCCTTTGGCTAATTTAAAGTCTCTCCTCTTCCTCAAACATGTCTGTTGGTTTCCTCTTTCAGGAAATATTCTCTTGTCTTACCATCTCTGGTATATTTTCTACTCATCTTCCCTGAGTTATGTCCTTCATGAACGCCACAATAAGCTGCATTGCTGTAACTGAAAGGATACCCCTCCTCTGCACTGCATTGATTATTTTTGGACATCTAAACAATATTTGTCTGCATGTGTCCTCATGTGAACTGAAAGGGCCTTGGGGATGGCTAAGCTTTATTCACTTTTGTTCTGCCTCCCTTCATCTACCCAGCCCCCTGGCATCTATGCTCAATGCAGTGCTCACCATGTAATTGTTGAACTTCTGAGGAATTATAAACAATAGTTCATGCTGACTGAGCACTGCCAAATTCTTTAATTCACTTCTTCACTTTGGGTTGTACTAGCTGACTTTTGGGTCCTCTCCTTCCTTCTCCGTATCTAGGAGGATCTTTTCTGGATGGAGTTAAAGCTATTTTTTCTTTTCTACTCTCTTATTCCATCTTTTGATACCACTTTCTTCCTTTCTTTCTTGATTCCAACAGAAAAACAATTTCTATGTGCCAGCTATATCCTAGACCCACCCCCCCAAAATAGAGATAAGTCTGACACAATACTGGTACACTTAAGATAGTACCTAAAATGATAAAAAAAAAAAAAGCACAAAACTTGGTTCTACATGGAGACAGACAGATTAGGTTAACTACAGGATTGGAATAGATGCAGTAGAATCCAAGAATGAGTTCACAGAGGAAATAATGATTGAAGCTGCTGAGAAATAAAAAATGCCATTATAGACTAAAAGGATAATAACAATAACATAACTGTAACTAGAAGGACATAACCCACAAAAATAAGGAGAGTGGAGAGAGTATGTCTCATTCCAGGAAATAAAAAGCTTGCAGATGTGACCAGATTGAACAGTGCAAGTTTCCCATGGAGAGGAATGAGGGATAAGACAGGAACACAGGCTAATAGATCTATTGTGCTAATAAGTCCTCCTGTCTTTCGCTGTGAACATTTTGTGAGAATGCACAAGATCTTGAGTATCTTATCTGCTTCTGGGTAGATGTGACATAGAAACATATGAGAGGCAGGAGGATGAGTTAGGATGCTCTTCAATGACCCAGGGAATTTAATCAGGATGTTCTAAAGCAACAAGAGATTGTTGAAAAGGAGGCTGGCTTACGGGAGTTATTCAAATGTGTGTTCAACAAGCTGGAGACAGCCAATGGCGAATTCTTTAAGAGAATTAAATTTAGAAAAGCCCAAGGCATTCTACTAGGGAGGTGAAGAAATGAAAAGAGAGCATTTTCACAATTCTGAAAAAAATGTCTTGCTAAGACTGGAGTTATAAGTGGCCCTTAACATTTTTTTGTTTCATTTTTTCTAGCTTCTGATAGTCATGTGCTTCTTTGAGTTTCTTATATGAGAAGGCGTTATTTATGCTACTGCAGTAGGGAAAGCATTAGGAATTTTTACCCAGCTGTGAACACTACAAGCCACAATAAAGCTTTCCAGTCAAGAAGTAGCCATTCATGCAATAGTGGCAAAACTCTTAGTACCAACCATTCCTTGCTTGGATATAAGGACTGATTCAAAGGAGGAAATTTATGCCTAGGACTGTGAAGTTGATAAAAATGCATGTTCATAGTATCTAAAGGGTATTTACTACTGTTATCTTTTTAAATCAACATTCATCCACCTAATTTTTAAGTGCTTATTCATATACTTATAGACAAATGCTGCTTTGAGTCTAAATCAGAAAACATTCTGCAGTGAATAGCAACGAACACAGAAACTCACAGCCATTCTAGGTATTGAAAATAAGAAATTTTCTAGGATTGAATATTCAGCCCTAAAGAGGACATTTCTACCACTCTTTTTGAAGTTCAGGTAAGATTATTAAAGTTGTGATGAAAGGAATATAATAGGAGAAAATACAGGGGAAGAGCTGCAAATGTCTTCTGAGCTTTACACAACCAGTGCAATCATGAACTCATAGCAGCTACGGTTGTTTGTACTGAATCCTCACAATTTTGGGACTGTTGATGGTAATGCATGGAAGAAAGAGGAGATCATGGGGCTCTACTAATGCCCGCTAAAATGCTGAGTATTGATAATATCCCAGATAACAAAAAGTTGTGCTCTTCAGTTGCATAGTTACAGGTGAATCCACAATATTCCATAGAGACAAAGTCAAGGTAGCTCTGATTTGGACCACAAAACATAACAAAATGACATGGACATGGGAATGGGACTTGTAAGGAGAGTAGAAGATGCAAGGATCTGTTGCTTGTTTTCTGTTAACTTGGCACAAGCTAGAGTCATCTGAAAAGAGGAAACCTCAATGGGAGAGAAAAAAACACCCTGTCATCATTTATTGCACTGTAGGCAAGCCTACAGGGCATTTTCTTTATTGATGAATAAGGGCCCAACTATTATGGGTGGTGTTAGGGTGTGAGCCAGGAAGATGGACTCCTCCATGTCTTCTGCATCAGGTCCTGTCTCTGAGTTCCTGCACTGACTTTCCTTCATTATGAACTGTAAGATATAGCATTACATAAATCCTTTCCTTTCCAAGATTTATTTGGTCATGATATTTAGCACAGTAATAGAAATGTAAGACACAGAGATATTACAAGGCCAATGTGGGAGGAACCAAATGCATTACACATTTGTATAATTGTCTATATTTGTAGCATTGTATAAAGCTGTCAAAGAAAAAATTAATTAGTTAAAACTGAAAATGAAAGATTCAAAGATCATGACCATCAGACAGCTGAGATTCTCTTAGTCTTAGATCACTTTTCATTTCCTGTCATCCTCATCAAATAAAACACGGGTAAAACAGGCAGGATGCTTTCTGTCTGTCTCAGCTCTCAGATTTGACCCCCACACTCTTTTGCAATTCTCCATTGGATTCTGACGCATGAAGGGTTTTCCCACATAATTACTGTGGCATTGATTTTCTTCCTTCTTTGAAAATCAGTCTAATTTCATTGATGAAAAACCCTTTCCTTCATCTGTCTTACAGTGATCATATTTCTATGCAGGTGCATCAAATATAGTAGCAGCAGGTCAGACAAACCCAGATAAAATTGAGCATGGGTTTTATTCCTAATTGCACTGAAACTAGATGGCCAGAGCTACTTAACTAGTTTCACATATCTTTGTGTATCTGTTCATTCAGTCCTGCACAATGTGAATGAGTCATTCCTGCAAGGGCTGCTTTGATCATCTCCTTTTCTGAACCCTGCAGGATGTCTGAGTTTCTGCTTACGTCAAATCGAACTGATCATGAGTCACTCTTTATCTGACTGTCCTCTACTTTCATCATAGGCTGATTGTTCTGCTTAATTCAAGCTGGCTGTTTCTTATTCAGGCTCGCACATTATGTTTCACTTCTGGCCATCAGCAGAGCCTTCTGCCCACCTGGTGTGTTTTCACGCCTCTGTGTTCTGCTAATCCGCTGGCTGTTTGCTGCAGTACCTAGTGTTCTCTCTCTCTCTCTCTCTCTCTCTCTCTCTCTCTCTCTCTCTCTCT
>JANHMN010001256.1:0-12038 GCA_030674055.1 Rhabdomys pumilio
ACACACACACACACACACACAGACACACTGAGATACACACACACACAGACACACACACAAAGACACACACAGACACACAGAGACACAAGAGACACACACAGAGATACATAAACACAAAGACACACACAAACAGACCCACAGACAGACTCACAGAAAAATCCACAGACAGACCCACAAATAGACCCACAGATAGACCCATAGACACCAACACAGACACACAAAGATGCACACAAACACACACAAAAACATACACAAAGACATACACAGCTACACACAGAGAGACACACATACCCAAAGACACACTTAAAGACACACAAACACACACACAGACACAGACACATACAGACATATACACTCAAAGACATGCAAAAAGACATACACAAACACACATATAGACACACATAGAGACACAGACATACACAGAGACACACAAACACACACAGATATATACACACACACAATACACAAACACAGAGACACAGACACACAGACACAGACATCCACACAGTGACACACACAAACACACTCAAACACAGAGATACACAACACTATAATTTATCAACTGCTTTAAGAAAAAGATAGTCTTGATCAGTGGGCTAAATTAGATATAAAAATAATATGAATAAGAATTAATTCCACTGTTACCTAGGGAAGTTGTCTGTTAAAGATAACTCTAAACTGTGTTTTCTCAGGCTTTCAGAGGGGTGGGAAGAGGGGATTCATGCTTTCAGTTATAGACACATGGCTCAGGAGGACCAAAGATGGGAAGACAGGTACCCAGTGTATACTAACCAACTCCATAGAGAAACTAGGTGTCAGAGTGCGTGCTCATCGCCCCTAACAATGCCCCTTACTTGTATAGAAGTTTGCTTCCCCTCTCCCTTCACAGCCTACTTCCAGTCTCCCATGCCTCTGTGAGTTGTGGGGTCAACTTGGAGGCACAGAGGAAGCAGGTGGAGAGATAGAGAAAAGTAATAATGTTAAAGGAAAGCTGTAACTGGAGCCTGGGACTCAGCTCAGTGGCAGAAACTTGGTCAAGATGCACAAGAAAAGGTGTACAGGGAATACTTCCTGTCAATCTGCATCCTGTTTTTACCTCCCTCTTTATAGTACACTCTATTCCTTTGCTTTCCCCTTAGGAGGGCTGAAGAATCTTCCTATGTCTGCTTGTTCTAAGTAAGCCATGGAGATTGGTCCTGGATCTTGAAGATATTGCTAAGATGGGATATGTTGTAGTCAGAACACTTTCTGTGTGGACTGAGAATTGGGGATAATTCCTCCTTCCCTTCCCTCTCTACTCTGAAAACACCCACAAGTTAACAAGAGAAAGATCGGGAGCATTTCAATGTATCCAACAATGTGGGAATCTTCATGGTGCTTTAACGAATATAGTAAATGTTTGAAAAAAAAAAACCCACCCATAGAAGGTCCCCTGTTGAGCTTGCAGATACTTCTTACTTCCCTTTTCTAGTCTTGGGCTCACTAATCTTTTACTCATTTTTTTCTTTTCCTTTTGTTTGAGTCTTTCATTATCCCAAGCTAGTATTTGCCAACTATGCATTGCTTAATTGATTGGTGCCCCAATGCTTAAGGAATTCAGTTTAGGACTAAAAACACATCTGACAAAGACTGGCTTTGCTCAGCAGGTACGAGCTTTTCATTTTTGTTTTGTTTTAGTTTGATTTGGCTTTTAATGTGAATTTGGATTATTTGGGGCAGAGCCTACATGCATGCTTGTCTGACCACAGCTCTCCTTCATCTTCTTAACCCCGTGTTTCCCTAAATACCACGTACAGCTTTCTGTTTTATTTACTTCTGTCTTCTTCCAGGCCCCTTTTGAGATTTCAACTCACTAGGTAGGATATCCGCTGAATCCTCATTGTAACTTAATGCTTTAGAGGGTATTTAAATTATTGGAAGGAGGTTCAGAGTTTAAGAGTAAGGAGCCATCTGTAGTGCCATGCCAAATACCTTTAGATTCATGTTAGTTCTACAATTTACAGTGATAGTCATTATAATTAGAAAAAAAATTTAAAGGCACTTGCAGTGTATTTGGCAATCCAAGAAATTTTTATTTCATTATAACTAAGTCAATGAATCTGATTTCCCACCTAAAAACACAAAAGAGGTACAAATTAGAGAAAACAAAAACTATTTTTTATAGAAATAGAAAACAATTTGGATATTCCCCAATGACAGATAACATTGGCGTGAGTGGAAAGGGGAAACAAAATGAAACAACCAACCAAATAAACAAAACAAGCAGAAGACAAGATACAGGCAGGAATCTCAGCGAGTTCAGGGAACAAAACTGCAAAACAGTGGGAGAAAGAGGAGCCATTTACAAACATTTAAAAGACTTAAAGCTAGCAGTGTATCTTCTCATCAGATCTCACGCTTCTCACAGGATGTTCAGACCAAAAAGGCATTGATTTGAACTTTTTATCAGTCACCTTGAGCATAGTCAGCAGCCATGATCTGCTGAAAGGTGTCTGGGGGTGAACAAGGAAGGATGAGAAGATACTGGAGAACAAGAGAGCTTGCCTGAAGAACCACAAATTAGATTATAAAATGAGCAGCTGTTAATCTGGCCTTTCTGTTACTCTCTGCCTCCTCTGGGCCCTGACTGACGGAATGCAGAGGTGTCCCTCATGTGTACTAAAAGTAGAATTTTTTCAAAGCTGAAGGGCCTGTCTTTTTTTTTTCTTTCAGTATTTCAAGATATTGATAGTTAAACAACAAGGATTATATAGAGCTGATGATGATTAGACCAGGCCGTGAGCTGTCTGGTTGTAATACTTACCAAGGCCATGCAAGGGAAAAGACAATGTGGAAAAACAAGCTGAGCACCCATGATGTTCTCGGCTCTCAGAAATGATCAAAGGTCTTGTTTATTGCTTTAAAGTACTTAAGCATTCAGAGGGCTTTCTTTAGTCATTGTACATAATACTTATGTACATATACTTACGTACAATGCAAAAGGTTCTTGGGAATAGGCTAATGAATAGGTTTTTAGAAGTAGTGTCTTTGTTGCTCTTATTTCACACAGCGTCTGCACTTGAAGAATGTGTAATGGCTTCTGGTTTGCAAGAAGTCTTCTGTGTGCCAGGGTAAAGACTGAGGCATGAGATAGAAACCTTCCAGCTGCAGCAGGATGGAGAAATACAAGAGTAACGTTCACCACGAGATCATTTTGTCTCATCTCTTCCTAGAACCCAAAAGGAAAATTTGGATCTAGATTCCCAACAGGTATTTGAAAAATTTAGCTCCAGAATTTGCTCAGAATTATGCACCAGTTATGACATTACCTCGCAAACCAGAGTCCACAGGGCTCCACAGTGTTCTGTGAAGAAAGTTTTAACGCTGTGCCCTCAGTAATAATCTTTACAGGGCTGATGGATAATTGTTAGCTAGCTCCTTGCAAATGTGTTTTAATTCAAAGTCTCTCTCTCTTTGTTTCTCTCTCTCTGTCTCTCTGTCTCTGTCTCTCTCTCACACATACACACATACACACACACACATACACACACACACACATACACACACACTCCCTCCCGCACCTTTTCTTCCCTGCAATGATTTTCTTTCCATCTTTATCAAGAAGCAGTTGCCCAAATATATGCTCATGAATTGGCTTATTAAAACCTTATTAATATGTTCAGATGTCCCTGAAGAATATTGGCTCTAAAGTTTTATTTTGCTATAGTTTTTGGTTTGGCACCAGGACAATACTGGTATTATAAATGATTTGGGAAATGTTCTCTTCTCAATGTTGTTGAAAGAGTTGGCACGAACCCATGATATGCTTAGAGGTTGGAGTTTTCTAGTTGGAGAATACCCAGATTGCTTAGTATTTTGTCAAAATGCTTTGGTAGTACATATGTGCTTCCAAATTGCTGGTCTGTTTCATCTGTGATGGAGAACGGATTCACATAAAGTTATTCACGATATCCTTTCTCTTCTCAGTTGGAATCTGTGGAGACAGTGACCTTCCTTGCCTCAAATGGGTAATTTGCACCCCCTTCCCCCTTTGTCTTCCTGATTAATTTGACTATAGTTAAAACATTTTAATTTTATTGATACTTCGGAGAAAACAGATTTAGGTGAGTAGTACTATATATTGTTCACCCTTTGGTTCGTGTCTCTTCTAGTCTTCCTCCTTCTTCCTTTAGCTTTATTTAGTCTGCTTTTCTAGGTTGTTAGGTAAAAGCTGAGGTAAGCGTTCAAGGCCTTTCTCACATCCCACCAAATGCATTCAATTCACTCCTCTCTGTAGCTGTTTTAGTGAGATTTTGTAATCCCAGTTCTAATTTTCATTTAAATTATTACCTAAATTACCCTTTGAGTCTTGAATTTCAGAATACTATTATTGGGTTCTAACTATTAAGTAATTTTGTAGATCTTTTATTGATTTTAGATTTCTAATTTACTTCTTTTATGGCCATAAGACGTACTGTTTTGATCTGTATTTTTCTAAAATTATCAAGGTTTGTGCCTTGAGATCCTACTATTGTCTACCTCTGTATATTTGGTGGGTGGACCTTAAAAGAATGTATGTATTGCTGTCTGAAACTGTTGTCAAGTGGGTTATTCATATGCTCTGGAACAATATTCTGTAAGCATTTTGAATGGCTTAAAATGTGAAGTAAGGCATGATGCATGGTTATAGCTACATAAACTCCTAATCTTTGGGTAAGAGGTGAAAAGCTTAAAGTTGATCACTTTTCCCCAAATATATATATATATATATATATATATATATATATATATATATTTAACATTGATATGTTACTAGTCTCACCTTTTTTAATCCAGATGTTTGGCAACAGTAACTATGGCAAGGGTTTTAAATACCAGTTACTGTGTTTGGTAAACGTGTATTGAATTAAAAATAAATTTTTGTTTATAAACGCAGAAAATCGTGTTCCTGTCCAAGCAATAAAATTAGTACTATTAACTTTAGAGAGAAAGTTGCATTGAAAGTGATTTCCATAAATGTAATAATCATCTTTCTATATCCATAAGCTCATTATTAAAGATTTTAAAAATGTAATAGCTTTGAAATTAGGGAAGGGAGCAAGGGAGTGTCTCTGCCTTTTTCAAGGTGTTATTCTCCAAGGAGTGCATGACTAACAGAGAAGGTATGTGACTCTTGGGGCATCCCAGCAGGTCCAGTGAATGAGCAAATTCTTAGTGGCCTTATGACATCACCAGGGAGCATGACTTGGGTCAAGAGCTTGGCAGGCGGCTTTGGGAATAGCAGAATCAACAGTGATCATGACTGGCAACCCAGCATACTGGCTACCATAAAACCAAAGAGAGAACTGATTGTATTTCATGCACAGCGGCAGGTTTAACAGAAAATTAGACATGTTTATAGACTCAGATTTACAGCACGCCTTGTAAACACCTTATTACTTAGAATCCAGTCTGCTGTCCTAGAAACTAAGAATGTGACTTTGTTGAGCAGTAGGATTTGTTGACACAAATGTCTTGACTAAGTTTGCCATTGTGGTTAACCAAAACGCATTTACTCCTGGGAAAGTAAACATAGCAAACAAAGTACCTCTTATACTACAATACAGTACGTTTCAAATTGACCAAACTTAATGCTATGGCATAAATATGCTTAATGTTTATGGAATTTTTTAGAAACCTTTTGCCATGTCGAGCTTACTATCCTGTGTAAGTCTTACTGAATGGGAATGTGTTTTCAGAATTGCATGCGCTCAACAGCTTCATCAGAAATATTCAGAAAACCTGCCGTGAATACCGGAGCTGACCACGCAGCAAATAAAAGTGGGTCATGGTCTCAGACATTAGTGTGGATAAATCAGCTCTGCACCATGTAATAGCAGCACACTGAAATGGTTACCAACAATTAAAATTAGAGAACTAATGGAAAATAATGTTGAATAAATATTATGAAACCACATGAAAATATGCTCAAGGAAAGCAGAGGATCTGGCTAAAAACCCACAAAGCTGAGAAAATTTCTAGGGAAGAATGAAAATTCAGACATACCGCCTAATGCTTAAAAATTCATTCGTTTAACTGTCGGTAAAGCTCCTTGTTGGGAGGAGGTTTTGTTTTAAGGCATGGGTGGGTGAATGGGTGGGTGGGTGGTGGTGGGAGTAGTGGAGGATGTAAATCAAACCCGCTCATGACCACGCCTATTCTCGCTGGCTTCCAGCGAATCCCCCAGTGACTTTAAAAATGCAGTTAGAGGGAGTTTGTCTGTCATGCTAAGACATAAATGAGCACACATTATTGCCGAGTTTGAATACCAAGTAACCAAGCCTCCCCATGCAGCTTATATTAGTATAAGCTATAGGAATTATGAAGGAGAGGGTTTCTTCATGATAGGTGGGATAAAGAGCACACCAAACTTGAGACATTGATTCACCAGATGCCACAAACCAGGTCCTATAAATGACAAGAACCTGGAAGTCTCTCTGACAGAGCTGTGTGGCTGACACCATGTGCCAAAGCAAAGGAAAATGACCACACGAGGCAATACAAACAATTTTACAAGTTCATAATAGGGAGATGTGGTTCTGGAGTGGCGAACTGAATGATGATTTGGGGGATTAGTTGATTAAGATCCACACATCTACCCAGGATCAAGGCAGTTAGGGATGACATGAACGGAGCAGAAGTTTCTAAGTGAGAGACTTGATGCTTGCAGTCAACATAGGAATTGCTATTTATGGTTCTTGGGCACAAAAGTGTTCTAGGAGGGACAAATTAAAGTAAGACCCAAGCAGAGCCATTAGAACCAAGCAATTAGATCCACACATTCTTATCTTATGAAAAATGACAAATAAATAAATGTGTTTGTAAGAACATGTTTCAGAGGAATACGATTGATTTAAATGCTTATGTGGAACAGGGACTATTCTGGTTAGGTTTTAGTATCAACAAAGTGAGTTGTCAAATGATAAAAAATAAATAAACTTTCTAAGTCAACAGTTTAGCTTCTCCTCATAAAGAGGGCCTTTGGGAGATTGGGCATTATGGGAAATGCTGAGAAGCTGACCTGCCACCACAATGACAGGTCACTGTGGATGAGACTGAAGCACTGCAGGGGAGGTTAGAGTGCCGTGAGTGACTCCAGGTGTCCCACAGGAATCTTGCCTGTCTACTGAAGAAATAGACCGTGTAACGCATGAGGACAGTAGCTCCTACCCCCACCCTAGCAGCCTAGACCAATTCTATTTTACAAATGGTCTTCTACTAGATATTTGACTATATAAGAGGTGCATACTGTTATAATCTTATAAATCAATAAAGAATATGATTTCTGAAGTCAATGTTGATGTGATTTTATGATTCCAACCATATGGCAGAATCTGGTTTTCAAAGCATCACCCATTATGTTGTTCCGAGGCTGGAGTAGTTCTGGATAATGAATTGCTGGAACTCAGAAGGCCTAGCCTGAAGGGAGGGAAGTGAATAGGAGAGTAACTACCAGCCTGAGATTTGGACAAGACAGATTCATCAGTAGGGAGATTGGGAAGGGCAGCATCTAAATCCATTGGTGAAACAGCAACAAACTCAGAAAATGAAAAAAGCTGCAGACCTGGTGTCCGAGACACTGGAATGATTTCTGGGAGTAGGTGCTGTTTATATTATAGTTATTTTGAAAGAGGAAACACCTCTGGTCATTAATGATGTACTAAATTCTGGTATTTCTTAAAATTAGATTTCATTTTCAGTGCAAGTGCTAATTTTTTGAGTTACTTGCAGAAAACTCAAGTCTCCGAGGACTGGCTTCGGTTTTTAGGTTCTCCAAAAACCAAGAAGGCTGATTTCAGATTTTAGGTACCTTAGCATTTTAAGAGCTCTGGGATGATTCCAGGGGGAGCACATCCTTCTTCAGCCAGAAAAGCAGTTGATAATTTCAGTGCTTTCCCAGACATGATCTCACTGTTGTCTCTCGACAATGACTAACAATGAGCCGAGGACGTCCATTTTCATTTTATTTCCCAGGTGGGAGAGCTGAAGATTAGAAATATTTAGTGATGAGCCCAAATCACACAGCGTCTCACTGGGGGTACTAGGATGAGCCCTGTGCTTTGATCTCAAGTTTCACAGTCCTTTGCAATATCTTCAGTACCTACTTCCTTCCTGTGTGTGTGTGTGTGTGTGTGTGTGTGTGTGTGTCTGTCTGTCTGTCTGTCTGTCTGTCTGTCTGTCTATGATGGGCATCAAAGTTCACTTAAGTTGTGTGCCCTTTGTCAGGCTTTCTGTGTCTCTGACAGCGCTCTGCATTTTGACAGAGCCAAAGCTTTGAATGTAACAATGAGCAAAAATCTCCAACTTAGACTCAAACTAGCAATGGCCCTATTAAAAAAAAAAAGAAAGGTCCTCTGGAAATAAACACATCATTAAAAATTATCTCAACCCAGTGACTCAGCAAAGTGTGCTGTGATAGCTTGTGGCGACTGCTTTTTATTTTTGTTTTTGTTTCCTTCAGTATCTGTGGTGAGAGAAGCATGTGGTGAGAGAAGCACAGGCTTTGGATGCTCTCCTTTGAGTTACTTCTTCCTCTTGAGATGTCTGCCCTCCTGCGGTGTGCTGGGTAGCTGATATGTGAACTTGTCCTGACGAAACACATTGGATTCTATTTCTAACAGCAAAGGTAAAGGGCCCAATAAAAAGCAAGGTTTAGCCCAAATGGTCTCCTTAAAGTGGGTCAATTTTCCTTTTATTTTATGTGTGCGTGTGCACATGTGTGTATGGGGGTTACATGTACCTACAGAGTCAGGAGGACAACCTCTGATGTCATTCCTTAAGATTGTCCACTTTTCCTTTCCTTTGTTTTTTCTTCCTTAAATTTTTTTTCTTAAGACATGGCTGGAAGGGTGACATAGATATCTCAAATTTTGCTTGTCTAGGATTAAGTTTTTGAGGCAGGCATGGTGTTTTGGGTCAGAAATCTTTAGTATTTGGAAAGCTGAGACAAGATCATTCTCACTAGTTTGGAACCAGCCTTGGCTATATAGCAAGTTTCTGTCTTTGTTTAGACAAAATAAACCAAATAATTATTTTTTTTGTTTGTTTCTGACAGCACTTCAGTGTGCTCATTCTACAAATTAAGTGTGAAGACAGGTAACATAGGTAGCTAGAACATTCTATAGTGCTGCTGCCTACACATGCCAGTGTCTTCAGAGTTTACAGCTCTTCCTAGGCTGATTGTCAAGAGGAATTCTTTGGCTATTTCCCATCAGTGAGATAAATCCATCAGTGCAGATGGCCCACCCAAGGAGCACACAGGCTTGTAGATGATCAGCCTCAGGTGTGTATCCTCATCCACGAATCTGCTGGACAGACAGCCTGGCCTTGTTGGTGAGGCCACCTGGCAAAACTGAATACATATTGTGAGACCCTGTGCTTTCTCTTTCAGTAAAATCTGACATGAGCAGGAAAGCCAAACTGTTAGCTTCCTGAGGGAACTGGATGTACAGCTTTGTTGTTTTGTTTCTTGTTTTTATGTCTTGTTGCTCTTGATATGAACAATAACTGACTATATGCCAGGAGACAGACTAACTAACCACTTTCACCTTCTCATGTTTCATCCTCAAAAGAATCTAGAAAGGAATCATCTTTTATTTTACAGATGGGAAAATGGAAGCACAGAGATGCTAATCACATTGTTAACATGCTGAGATATTAACAGATGTTAACAGCCACTTATGGACATAGGATTTGGACCACGAAAACCACTAAAAGTGGTTTAGTTCCCCAAACACAGGCCTCTCCACCCCTTTTCCTTCTTTTTTCTGTCATCAAGATCGATGGTTTTACTGGCCCTTATGGGGAGGTTGGCTTCCCTTGTCTTGGCTAACCTCAGGGTAGTGCAAGGGAAATACCCAGCTTGTATGAAAAGAATCTTTTTGTCTTGATTTTGATCTAGTTCCCTGACAGGCTGGCAAAGATTCGTCTTAACACGGTACATTCCCATTGCCAAAGCACACGTGGTATGTTTGGACATATGGTCTCATTTTCGTGATTTTTTTTTAACCTTCACATATTTCAAATACTTCATGGTGGGGTTCGTTATTTGTGGTGACTGAGACTAGCAGCTGTTCCGATGGAGCTGTGCTTGGAATCCCTAAGGAATGAGAAGATCGATACTCTGTGGAACGGCTTTCAAAGATAAATAGAACAATGGAAAGAGAAGCTTCTGAAATAGTGGCTAGTGAATTTAATGGTGCAATACCATGTGGTGAACTGGTAATTTTACTTGGAACTGTTTGTTTGTGAATGGTTTAAGTTTGGGCTTACTATACTTCTGACTACTTTTTCGATAGTTATATGTGGGTATTCTGATTAGTTTAGCTTTTTATGTGTGATATATTTGGAATATACCGAGGCTGGAAGGGTTAAAGTGCTCAAAACAAAAAAGAATGACTGAAGTGTCTGGACCTGCAGAGCAATGTGCATTGGCTTAGTTAACATGGTTGCGAGATGTTAATGTCACAGAATAACAAAGAACTTCAATCAGTTTTGACAGCAAAGTGTGACAATGGACCAAGTCCCTATCTTCTAAAAATTCCTTGATAGGAAACTGAAATAAAAAAGTTTGTGAGCAACAAGCAGACCCCAAATCAGAAGAGCCGTGCTATACCCCAACAACTGTATGTAAAAAAGAGCTTCTAATGCATGTTGTAGTTGCTTCAAAAAACTAGCCAGCAACATTTTTTTTTTTATAATCACTACCTGTGGCTTAGTGTTTTCCGGACACAACAGGGAAGTTGTACACAAAATCCTAGCAGTTGTGGTAGTGTGTACAAGTCTTGCATAAGCTCAAGCCAGACAAAACGCCAGCATGCAGAGAGGAGGTGAGCATGAAGTCTCATCCTTAGTTAGGAAGCTACTGGCAATTTTATAGTTTCAGGGAGCGGAAGAGTCAGATTTCTCCAAAGGTGTGGCTATGGAGAATTTGACCAGTGAATGGCCATATGTCCAAGAGTATATGGGCAGCAACATCCAAGAATATATGGGCAGTAAAAATTGCATTTGATGGACTTAACAAAAAGAAGAGGACACAAAGTTGGATGGGTATCTTGAAGGAGTTGAGGGGAAGAGTGTGAATGTAATCAAAATACAGTGAAATTCTCAAATAACTAATAAAAATAAAAGAAGATATACACATGGTTAAATGGTAGTGCAAATATCCCATACCACTAATAACCGGGCAAATATAAATCAGAATAAAATTGTAGTATCACCTCATACTTGTTAGAATGGCTGTTAACAAGAAGGTAGCAGGTAACAAGTTCTAGCAAAAGGTCCAGGAAAGGAAAGCCTATATACTTTTTTTAAAAAAATGAAACTGTAAATTAGAATTGCTGTTATAAGATTGTATAGAATTTCCTTAAAATATCACAAGTGGAACTACCATATGATCAAGCAATCTTACTAGTAGTTATGTATCTAAAGGAAATAAAATCTTTATGTTGACAAGATAAAAAGGCAACACAACAAAGCCAAAAATACAAATCATCTTGCTTTTAGATGCAAAAAAAGGACAGATTCTGAGCTACAGTTTCCTTAGGCTTGAATTATGTGATCACCCCTACAGAGATAATTCTTAGCTATCTGGCTTTGTCTATCTCTCATGATAAGAAGGCAGTGTTTTCTCTCCTGGAAAATTTGGAGAAGTGTGGAAATATTTATGTTCGTCAAAAAAAAAAAAAAAAAAAAAAAAAAGAAAAGAAAAAAAAGAAACCTATGGGACTGGGTCTATGGCACAGTGGTTGTGTACTGTCCACCTCCAGCACCAACAGCAGACCACCTTTCTCACCAATACTAGCACCTCTGCCACCACTACCATCTCTATAACCAACACCAACACCCACCATCACTACCACCACCATCACCACCACCACCACCACCACCACCACCACCACCACCACCACCACCATGACAATCACCTCCACCACCACCACCTCCACCATGATCATCATCACCACCACCATCACCACCACCATGACAATCACCTCCACCACCATCACCACCACCACCACCAC